>PVJD01003037.1:0-176852 GCA_004026545.1 Mormoops blainvillei | reverse complement strand
AAAGGACTTTAAAAATGATAATCAAGCACAACAATTTGATTACATTGATATAGTATGCCAGAACTAAGAGAAATTTATTAAAATAGACAAAACTGTATCACCTCTTAAATTATAAAATTATGATGTATTAATGACAATTACATATACAGAAAAAGATAATACAATAATATTCTTATATACTCATATACTATATTATTAGATACTATATATAAAATGAAAAAAATTAAAAAATATATTTTAAACTATGAGCATATATCAAAATGGAAATCTATCAGACAGATAAAAAGGAAATTATTCTATCAAAATATATTATGGAAAATATCTTTAGAAAATATATAAAGACCAGCACAAATTATACCATTACTTATCAATAACTAGGAAGGAAGGGGAAGTAGCAAATATTGCTATGTATCAGGAATTTACATAAATCACAAATTATGTAAAAGGGTTCCTATTTTCCCTATTTTGCAGATGAGGAAAAGGTAACATACAGAAGTAACTTCCTAAATTCAAAGAACTGATAAGTGGCAGAGGCCGATCTAGAACCTAGACAGCACCTCAAAGTTCACGCTCTTTCCACCCCATCCCTATCAGACCCAATGTTGTTTTTCTATAATAAATATTTTAATATCTCCTTTATTGTCCTGTAATGAAATTCATGGTGATTATATATTTGCATACATAAGTTGAGAAAAAAATGGCAGCAAAATTGCCACTCTCTCACATAGCAATATTTTTGCCAATATATCCCCTAGGGCATGTGAAATAAAGGAAAAAATATACAAATAGGACTACATCAAATTAAAATTTTTCTACACAGCTAAAGAAACCATCATCGAATGAAAAGGGGACCAACTGCATGGGAGAACATATTTGTCAATGATACACTGGACAAGGGTTTGATCACCAAAATCCAGGGTCTAGCACAACTAACGTCCCCTTTTATTACAAAATCATAAGCATATAATTCTGTAACATAGCAATATCACACTTACACATGCTGTATGACATTTTAGATGAAATGTTCAAATTTAAACTATAAATTATCATACCCATATTATTACCCTACCAACCACATTCAAGCAGGCATTACGTCTGCCAGATCCTGTATTTAAAGACCTTACTCAACTTAACAGCAGGAAGACAAACAATCAGATTTAAAAAATGGGCAAAGGGCCTGAAGAGACACCTCTCCAAGGAGGACATACATATGGCCAATAGACACATGTAAAAATGTTCAAAATCACTGGCCGTCAGAGAGATGCAGATTAAAACCACAATGAGATATCATCTCACACCTGTCAGAATGGCCGTCATTAATAAATCAACAAACAACAAGTGCTGGCAAGGATGTAGAGAAAAAGGAACCCTAGTACACTGTTTGTGGGAATGCAGACTGGTGCAACCACTGTGGAAAGCAATATGGAGGTACCTCAAAAAATTAAGACTGGATCTGCCTTTTGACCCAGTGATTCCACCTTAGGGAATATATCCAAAGAATCCCAAAACATCAATTCAAAAGAATTTATGCACCCCTATGTTCATAGAAGCATAATTTACAATAACCAAGTGCTAGAAACAACCCAAGTGTCCATCAGTAAATGAGTGGATATAAAAACTGTGGTACATTTACACAATGGAATACTATGCAGCAGAAAGAATTCCTACCTTTTACAACAGCATGGATGGAACTGGAGACCATTAGGCTAAGTGAAATAAACCAGTTGTTGAAAGACAAATACCATGTGATCTCACTTATAAGAGGAATCTAATGAACAAAATAAACTAAGGAGAAAAATAAAACCGGAGGCATGGAATCATGAAACAGACTGACAGCTGTAAGAGGGAAGGAACAAGCGGGGACTGATTGAAAGGAGGTGAAGGGATTAGTCAAAGAACATATATGAAGGACCCATGGACATGGACAATGGTGTGGGGACCATCTGTGGGAGTGGGGAACTGGGTGGAGGGGGGTAAAGGGGGCATACTGGGACAACTATAATAGCATAAATAATAAAATATTTTTGAAAGCTATTTGTGGATTACATCAGGAATAAATATAAAAGTGTGATAATGATTGCAATATTGAAAACTCACTAGTTTTGAAAGAAAATGATTTTTATGTTAAAAAGAAAGAAAAGTCACTATAATTAAAATTGTGTGAAAATATTTGGTCACAGAATACTTTTTGATTGTATAGAACTGGCTCCCACTAAATGCTGCTATTATTCAACAAACAAAAACTCCTCACGAACTTCCAAACAGCCACAGAGAGGGCAATGTGACCACCCAGGGAACCACTGCTTTACTGGTCCTCAGTAAAAAGCTAGGAGAGCCCAAGAGAGAGGCTTCAATCCAATACTTGCCCAGGCCGGGTTTCCGAGGTCAGCGCAGGCTTCACAATGAAGGCAAAATGGGAGCTGGGGCTTGTCAGCCGAGGGCTTCCCCATGCGAAGACCCGTGGAGCTCTGACCCAGAGGACAGGCACCTGCAGGAAAAGGCTGAGACAGACCGCCTCCACGCACAACCTCACTGGTCAGAACTGGAATAGGATGCAAGGCTCCACCCTATTGTCAGATTTGTGTGGGGAAAATGTATTTGTTGCTTTGAATAACTTTTAATGACCTCAGCAGGAACCAGGGAAGTCAGGTTCTTATGCCAGATCTCTACAATGATTTTAGCAGGTGGTTAACATACACACTGGGTGGTGTTATTCAAAAGTCTCCTACAAACCTATTCAGTGATAGGGCTCGTGAGTAAAATTGTGAGCACCCAGCATATCAGGCTACAGATTGAGAAGAAGAAACATGGCACATGAACTCTGGTTTTTCTCTATGAGCTGGATTCTGAGTCTCTCGTGTTTGTGGAATACAATTTCAGTTCTTCGATACCTTGGGCATAACTTAATTGTGATGCTATGCTTAATAAGTGTCTCTGTTTGATTTGAAGATTCATCTACAGTATTGAACCAA
The DNA here is from genome assembly GCA_004026545.1 of Mormoops blainvillei. Lineage (NCBI taxonomy): Eukaryota > Metazoa > Chordata > Mammalia > Chiroptera > Mormoopidae > Mormoops > Mormoops blainvillei. The sequence goes on along the minus strand of PVJD01003037.1, from coordinate 173,880 downwards.
CAGAGCCCTGCATTTGTGCCTGCATGTGTTGGAGATGCTGTTCGAGCATCTGTCCAAATTAGCGCACTTAGCTCCATTTCCTGCCTTGGGGGAAGCCTGTCATTTTTCTTACTCTAGAGTTTTTAATGCAGCCCTAATTGTTTATATTCCTTGTTGTGGATGAGTCCCTTGGAGCTGTTAACAAATGACTCATAACAAATTGGGATAGATTATCTCAAACTGCCCTCCTAGTTCCAATTTTCTATGATTTTGTAAGTAGTACATTAATTTCCCTAATTTCTAGAGAACTCCAATGTCACAGGGGGATATCGGGAATAAAATATGGCTCTTGGTGAAGGGTCACATGCTTGCACAGACTACAAGTTTCTCTGGGAAGGATGTTAGGAACTGCTCAGGTGCTTAGGGTCACTAGACGTGGATGGCGTTCAAAAAGATTTCACAGAGGTGGATTATCTTTTAAGTGCTTGGATCAGGGAAGAATATCATGTATTGGCCAAAAGGCTTCAGGAAATTCTACTGAAAACAGAATGATCCGAAAGAGAAAGAAAGAGCACAAAACAAAGATATGTGAGAGGTGAAGTTACAAACTTACAACTTTACAGTAGAGATTGGCACTTAAATTCCTAATGGTTCAGACAGCCCCCACGGTCCCCAGAAAGGACTAGCTGCCACTAAGTCCATCAGACACCTTGCAGCTGCCATCGAGGGAGGACCTGGCTGATCTATAGCAGAGGATGCTGATATCTGGGGAGAGGCACTGCTGTTTCACAATTTGACAATTTTCAGTTTCAATTTTCATGAACATATATACTGACCTGGGTCACTTTGATTTTTATTCTTTACTGGAAAATAGAGGGGAACAATTTGTACCTTTTTGTCTTAATACATATATATTATAATATATACATTGCTGGTTTCACAGGGCTATCTACCCTCATTTCTGAGACCTTCATTTTTACTGTCTCATTCATTCTAAAGTGAATGAATAATGAAAATTTGCATCTATTCTTTTAATTAAGTTATTACCATCCAGTTCATTTTACCAATCTTCATTGGATTGCTATATCATCTTTGTTTCTAGCTATATTTCCAATTTCCTTTTTCCCATGTTTATCTTCTGTGCATGTCTCCCTGAGATTTCCTTAAAGGGATATTGGTTCATTCCATTTCTTACTTTGTCATTCACCTAAAACAATCTCCTTTTCCATGCCTTCATTATTTTAGTAAGCATTCAGTGTGCAGAGGTTGGTACTACTGCCCATCCCACTTGTTCCTTTCGGATCAGCTGCATCTCTTCTCTGTCCTTCTGTGCCAAGCTACTGCACTCATGGAGATTTTCATTTGGGTTTATTCTGTTGTTTCCTTTTCAGTAGCTCCCCTTTGCTGCTGTTATTCTTTGACTTTCATTCATTCCCTCTCTCTCTCTCTCACACACACACACATACAAACACAAACACGCTACCACCACCTCCACGTTCAGTTCCTCTTTGCCATTCCCTTTGTCATTCAGTTCTGTGTGCTATCTTAACATGGAATGTGTAAGTCCTTCATTCTTACTCCAATTCTCCAACTTAACTCTCATCTCTCCTTCTGTCCTCTAACCCATCCCCATACCACTATACACCTATCCATTCTCCTCTCTTTTTCCAGTCAGGAGATATGCCAGTTGTGTTTATAAGAACAGACTGTTTATTTACCGCTTCAGTGGAACAAACCCTCCTTAACTACAATTCAAACACTGAGATACAGAATTGACTAGAACCTACTGCTTCATTTAACAAGTATGTGTTGAGTACGGCACTGAACTAGCTCCTGTTTGGGGGAAGAGAATTATCAGACTTGACACCTACCCTCAACAAACAGTCTGCCTCTTTAGAAATCATAAAATCGCAAACTAAATGTGACTGGCCTTGAATGTCAGAAATTGGGGAACTCATCAGCCAAGAGGTCCCAGATTTCTGTCTGATAAGCCTTATGAATGTGAAAATATTTAAGACAAGGGGGGCTTTCCTTGGCAAATTGGGTTTTATTAAAGATGCAGATATGTTATGGACCCCTGAATGAAGTCACTGTATGTTGAAAAGAAATAAAGTGAAATGTATCCAGGCAGGATGCTATGGAGAAATAACGTAGCTTTTAGGAAAACTAAAACTAAAACCTAAACCATACCCAAGAGTTGTAGGAGATAGGACAACATACCCAGGAGGTATTGATTTAGGCCAAACAGGAGGCTCAGTGATTATAGGTGAAGAAGCTTTGAGCAAACCCAAAAGCTGTTCACAACTCCTGTGTTACCACTCCCCTGTCTTCAGAGGTTTCACCAAAGAAAAAGTGTGTTCACTGTGATTAGCTGCTAGAGGGTCACTGTGGCCTATCAGAACCACCAATAATTTACCAATATATTTTCCCTTCTCCCTACCTGACTGCAACCCACATACAAACTGAAATTGTATTAGTGAAATCATTTCTGGCGAAGGAGGTGACATCATTTTTAAAATAAATAACTTCACAGTAGCTACTTGAATGAGTCTAGACTTGACATCCAAAGTTCATGGAGGTGGAACCCCATAACGTGTGAATGTGAATGCTGTCTCTGGTCTGCTCGTGGACTGAAAGGGTGTCTTGGAAGATAAAACGCTCCTGATCAGTGGGGGATTCTAAGCACACGTGGAATGACTGCTTGGCCAGAATGCTGGAGAAAGGATTCAGACCTTAACTAAGAGGTCAAATTAAAGGATATCTTTTGGAATTTGTAGAATTATATTCTTTTATATTGAAAATTCAGCATTTCAGCTTTTACAGAATGAATGTAGGTAAGTTAGCATAGTAGATACTTATCCTCTTATCTTCTTGAAAACTCACTTTGCTTAACTGTGAAATAGGGGTATAATATTTATCTTAAAGATTGTTTATGGATTAAACATCACATGGATTAATCATGGTCAATAATTGTTAATTAGCCTTATTTCACTCTGATGTTTGTGTAGTGCTCATTTTAACATGTATAAAGTAAAAGACATTTTTTCATGGGACAAAACTTCTCTGTGCTTCAGAAATGTTCTCAGCAGAACTCATTTGGTAGAACATAGTTACATTGCATGCCTGATGTGGAGACCAAATAAAACTGAAAATTGGCTATAAAAAGGGGATTTCTAGTGAAACACAGAGCTAATCCTATAGAGAAAATTTTCTTCCCCAGAATTCCCATGGCTCTAGCTCTCTCCCACTTGTTTATTGCTGTTACTGAAAATGTTTGTTAATAAGCCATTAATCATAAGACTTTATAGGAAGATTCTCACAATAAAAAGGAAACTGTGGGCAGAAGCACTACTCTGCTTACATTTTTCCATTGCAATTGAGAAAATAGAAAGAAAAAGAAGTCTATGAAAAGAATCTGGAATGTCAAAAAATTAGAACATTGCACTGGGATGAAAAGAAAAAAATACATTTAAAATATTTATGATAGAAAATGGAAGCAAACAGCATTTGATATGTCTTCTCCAAAAAAATAAAAGCAATGACTATAAATAAGAGATAAAATATGCAAAGGTAAGACAATAACAATGAGGCGAAGAAAAATGATTGTGAAGTCAGTAGAAATAAAAAGGAGGCAGAATGAAACAAGAAAAAAATGTGATCTGAAGGACAGGCTTGAGTCACTAGCCCAGGATGTAGCTAAAAAAGGACTATGAACTCTGTATGACAATTAATATCACACTTTTAATTATTATAACCTTAGAACAAGCTTCAATGTTTGGTTGAGTTATTAATCTTTCAATATTCTTTTTTAAAGACTTAAAATATTTTATACTGTCTTCTTTTTGATAAACTTTTAAGATCTAGCAAATAAAAACACCACTATAATTTTATGCAAAGAAAATACTTACTGATTTGAAGAGAATTTATATGTTTACTTTCATGGAGTCAACCTGGTATGTGTTTCCATTTGGGTCTTGTTTTTGTCCATTGACTAAATTGTCAATGTAGGCATGATACATTTTTATTAAATTTATTTCTATATACCATAGTTATTTACCCTTCATGTAGGACCCTAAAGCTCCACTCTCATAAAGGTAAAATACTAGGGCTAGTGTGTCAGGATGTCCTCATCACTTTTACAGTGAACATTGTTTTATACATTTTATCCAGTAAACTAAGATTTATAAAAAGCAGTTAAGTATAAATGTTTAAAATAAGAAAAAAGTTTATAATAATGAACAGAGCCTTGAAATTCCACCTTCAAGAAAATCAACTCACCCTTACTGTAATGCAAGAGTTTTGTAAAGTGGTAAGTTGCAATAATTAATTAAAATTATGGATGAAAAGTACCTGGGAAAAATAGCAATGTTTAATATTTGTTAATTCATTAATGTCCTTTTCTTTCCTACTTGATAGTGCACACTCAGGAGAACACCTCTATGTGGCTAAAAGAGGGTGTGATGGACCACAGGCCACATACATTTCAGCTTTACCAGATATTGCCAGATGGCTTACCAATGTACATTCCCACCAGTAGTTCTTTGTGTATTTTAAACAAATCCATTTACACACTAATTTTCAAGGTCATATTGCTCCAAAAAGTGAGATGCAACTTTCTGCTTTTCTAGCAGCAACCAATACCTTAATAGAGTTCTCTATATAAACATAATTTTTGAACAGAAATGGTTATATTAACTGCTCTTTTCTATCAGAGATGAAAAATTAACAGTATCTAAAATAACTCAATGGAGCAATAATAACTAAAAAATGCTGAAACCCATACATTTTCTTGTTGAGTCTATCAAAATTCGTATCAGAACGTATTGAGTTCTATATATTACATATCTAGTTTTAATAGCACTATAAGACTATACAAAGTCTTCTCTCATTTTCACATACTTTGCTCACTTATTAGCTCAATAAAAATTACAGATAGCTGTGCAGAAACTTTTTATTTTGATGAAATTCCATTTGTTTACTCTTTCCTTTTTTGCCCTTGTTCTAGGGGACATATTGGTAAAAATATAGCTGCACAGAATATCTGAGATTTTCCTGCCTGAGTTCTCCTCTAGGACTTTTATGGTGTCACAATTATATTTAAGCATTTTATCCACCTTGAGTTTATTTTTGTGTGTGGTGTAACTTGGTGGTCGAGTTTTATTTTTTTGCATGTAGCTGTCCAGATCTCCCGATGCCATTTGTTGAAGAGGCTACTTTTACTCCATTTTATGCCCCCACCCCCTTTGTTAAATATCAATTGACCATAGTGAAAAGGGAACCAACCATATGGGGAAGTATATTTGCCAATGACACCTCGGACAATGGTTTGATCTCCAAAATATATAAAGAACTCACATGACTCCACTCCAGGAAGACAAACAGCCCAATTAAAAATGAGCAAAGGACCTGAACAGACATTTCTCCAGGGGAGGACATACACAGGGCCCAGAGACACATGAAAGGATGCTCAGCATCACTAGCCATCAGAGAGATGCAAATTAAAACCACAATGAGATACCACTTCACACTAATTTGAAGCGTCCTCATAAGCAAATCAACAAACAATATGTGCTGGTGAGGTTGTGGAGAAAGGGGAACCCTAGTTCACTGTTGGTGGGAATGCAGACTAGTGCAGCCACCATGGAAAGCAGTGTGGAATTTCCTAAATAAAGTTCTATTGGAATATTAGCATACTCATTCATTTACGAATTGTCTATGGTTTCTTTCGCACTGCAAATGCAGAGTGGCTGCACCAGAGACTGTATGGTCCACAAACTCTAAAATACTTACTATCTGGGCTATTTCAGAAAATGTTTGCTGACCTCTGGACTAGATTGATTCATAATCTGGACACTTCAATTTGTCATATGAATCTAGTCTTGGATGTATTTTCCCAGAACAGGTCAATATGGTGTTGTGTACAGTTGTAGATTACATTTCCCCTGCCAAGTGCTAACTGGGAACTTGAGGTTAAAAGATAGCTGCCTTGGTGTGAAATTGCCCAAGATTTTCCAATGCTTATGTAGCAAAGAAAAAGACACCAAAAAGGTTGCAGACTGGTGCAGCCACTGTGGAAAACAGTTTGGAATTTCCTCCAAAAACTGAAAATGGAACTGCCTTTTGACCCAGCAATTCCATTTCTGGGATTATATCTTAAGGATTCTAAAACACCAATTCAAAAGAACCTATGTACCCCAATGTTCATAGCAGCATAATTTATGTGCTGGAAACATCCTACGTGCCCGTCAGTAAATGAGTGGATCAAAAAACTGTGGTACATTTACACAATGAAATACTACACAGCAGAAAGAAAGAAGGAGCTACTACCCTTCACAATTACATGGATGGAACTGGAGAGCATTAAGCTAAGTAAAATAAACCAGGCAGCGAAAGACAAATACCATATGATCTCACCTATAAGTGGAACCTAACCAACAAAACAAACAAGCAAGCAAAATATCACCAGAGACATTGAAATAAAGAACAAACCGACAGTAACCAGAGGGGACAGACATAATGGGAGGAAGAAGGAGAAGGGTCATCAAGGAACATGTATAAGGGACCGATGGAGCAAAGCCAAAGGGGGGTAGGATTGAGGGTGGGAGGTGTGGGTGGGTAGGGTGGGAGAAAATGGTGGTGGGACAATGGAGACAACTATATTTGAACAGCAATAAAAAAATAAAGAAAATAAAATTTTAAAATTTTACCATTAAAAAAATTAAAGAGAAAAGCTCAGAATTGCCATAACAATTGTGTGGGGAGAGAAAATATAGGAGCAAGTAGAAATGGATAATTTATAAGGTAATTAAGAAGGGAGAAGTATGTCCTTCCCATCAACATTTCAGTGATGGAAATCATAAATACTATAGAAGCAATATAGTAATGCAACGTGACAAGTCCTGACCCAGCAGTTGATTAAAATGTTGGTTAATAAGTCCCAAACTTTGTAAGGGATTTAAGTAAAATCATAGTCCACTCATCGAAAGGTCAACAGATAGTAATCCTCTCTTTTTGAAAATGGAAGAAAGTTAATCTCATTTTCTTCCAGGAGAACTTTGGGTTTCACTATATAGCATCTCAGAATTAGAACAGATTAATGTGAAATTGTACTTGTGACCTACAGCAGTTATATAGAGTGTCTATCCTGGAAATCTTCCACACTTGAATAATGTTTCTCCGTGTACTTGAAACGAGCAGAGTACTAATGGAGCAGTACTTTGGTCAGTGCATAAGAGGCCAGTGGGGAAGGGCAGAGTCTGGGAGAAAGTCTGGGAACCAATGGTCTGGGTCATACTACCTTCCACCCATACTCCATGTCTGGAAAACGGTATGAAGATACACTTGGTCACAAGGGAGGTCCCCAGTTAATTAGAAGCAGAGCCCAGATCAGAACCTATGTCCCCGGTTTCAACCATGGTGCCTTTTCGGCTACACATTTGAAGTCAGGCTTTGTCAACAGTTGGATGTGGAGTCTGGAAAGACAGAGAATCAAAGATGATTCTGAGACTTGAGACTGGAACCATGGTATTGCTGTCTTAATCATGAACGCCAGGAGAAAGCCCTTGCCACAGTTGCTTGGTGAGAAGGTCTGGCTTTCACTACGGAATAAGCAGGCTCGGAATTTCGGAGAGGGGTTTGTCTGTGCCTGGGCAAACTATTCTTAGGAAGCCGAGCTGGCTTAAGGGTTCACATATCAGAGTGTAAGGACTGCTGAAACATTGGTTAGCCAAGCCTGTGGAGGCAGCAACAAACCTACAGTAGAAAGAATACACAGGAATAATTAGACTGCGCTATAATGAGCAAAGTCTGTGAAAGAATCAGAGTCAAAGTGCTGTTGAGAACATTGTGGTACATGTATAATATTTAATATGAGTAGTTTCATATAATTTCTGTGAAATATAGCAATAATTTATATATTTTTATACCAGCAAATAAATATATTGCTATTAAAATATACTGGTGGGTCATTAGCAGAAATCAATTATTATACCATGGCACAAGTATCAGGGTGAGAATGAGTTAAAATTCACAGGCAGAACATGATCCCATAAGTGCAAGCAGAAAAGAACTTAATGGACTGAACGTATATGAGGCTCTTTCCTCTCATGACTGTGAAATGGCTACCAAATTACTCAAACTCCTCCGAAAATGGTTCAAAACATAACTGAGAAGAAAAATGGAGTTGGGAATGGGGAGGGATGAAAAGGTAATTATATGAAATTAATTAGAAGGAAGTTTTGGGGGGTAGGTATTTGAGCTATATTCAAGGTATCTATGTGAAATGTATGTCTTAAACCCAGCAGGGTTCATGAGATATCTCTGAGCAATTCAAGGACTGAGAAAGCAGAAAAATCCCCTAGACTGTAGGAATCCGGTGACTCTGGCAGCAGTAGGTATGTGTCCAGGGGCTACGTTTGGCCCATGCCAGGACTGGAACAAAATGCCTCTAGTGCTCTTTGGTCAGTGCTTAGCCCTACATATGGAAGTATGCTGACCCCTCCTGGAAGGAGAAACAGCAGCAGTAAGCAGAACTGCCATTCACTTAGGAAGATAATCAAGAGTATGTATGGAAACTAGTTACAGAGTCTTCTGGGATCTTTCAAAAAACCCAGAGAGCCAAAGAGGGTCAGGTTTTCTGAGTAATTAAAAATCCCTATGAATGTAGTTATCCATGACAAATAAAAAAAATCAAATTAAATGATCCTTAAACATTAGAACATTAAATTAGACCCCCCCTCCCCTGCAAAGTGGGGAAAATGAAATCTTGGATCTCTTGAGCTAAAATAAATACAATAAAAATGGATTCTCCATGGAATTTAATGCCCAGTTCATAGATGTGTTAGAAAAATATCACTATTCTCAAGAGAAGATAATATAGTTTAGAAGGAAGAATAAACACAAATGGACCTTCACTAAATATGTCAATGGATTTTAAAGTACTATAATTTTTTCAATTTATAAAAGCTATTATAATAGATCATAAAACAGACTAATGGAAGAAATGAGGGAAATTCTAACTTGTATTTGCATGGGGAAGAATTCACAAAATCAAGCCCCATACATTTGCTTATAGAAGAACATTCTAGAATATTTCATCCTTGAAATACTGGAGCACCTAGCCAGAAGCACAATTGTCAGCAATTATTCTATGCCATATTGTTTTGAATTTCTTTAAATTAATACCACTCAGACATATTTCAGGAAACAGAAAATTCTCACAGCCAATAAAACTGATGACAAGATTTGAGAAATCACTGTATACTTTTCTTTTTTACCCTTCAAAAAAGACATATTCCAATATCTGATTCTGGAAATTATAATCTATGATGAAAATATATTATATTAAAATAAAATAATCAACAAACAAAAGTTTTATAAAGGTCTTTTTTATTGTTGTTTTTTTGTTTTTTTTACTTGGAAATTAGCCATTCCTCGGCTATACAAGGTATACATCACAGATCCAGTAGAAAGGTGCTTGTGAAAATATTTTATAGTGGGCTTTTTGAAGACAGAAAACTTCCTAACCATCTCAATTTAATGATAAAGGAAAAACATGATTTCAACAGTGGCAGAACCTTTCTGAACTATTCTGAACATAATTGCTCACCAACTTATACAGCCACATGATTTTCTTGGAGAGGTTAAAATACTGGGTCATTTCTGTGCCTTTGCTAATCAGAATACCATAAAGGAGAATTTAGCTGATTGGGTCTTTTGAAAGTTCCAGCAAAAATGAATATGAGTCAAATGAAACAGTTTGATGGGCAAGGGCTCTCAGGAAATAGCCATTAGGGTGGCAATAATGAGATTCAAAATTAAATCTGTTCAATCCAGCAAACATTTATTAGTTTTTCATGTAAGGCTATAGAGGTGTTTTTAATTGGGGAAATGGAGCCCTGGCTGTTGTGACTCACTGGACTGAGTGCCAGCCTGTGAACCAAAAGGTTGCCAGTTCGATTCCCAGTCAGGGCACATGCCTGGGTTGCAGGCCAGGTCCCCAGTAGGGGGCATGTGACAGGTAACCACGCATTGATGTTTCTCTCCCTTTTTCTCCCTCTCTTCCCCTCTCTCTAAAAATAAATAAATAAAATCTTTAAGTCTGGGAAGATGGAGATGACTGAGTTATTCCGTCAAAGTCTTCACAGCCTAGAAGTTGAAATGTAAACTCCGTAACAAAGGTATAATGATAGTTACTATAGACTCACAATCCTCGGAAGAAAATTTCTACTGGCTGAGAGACCTCTAGGGAGAAGACCTCCAGAGAAGGTAGAATTTGAAGAGATGGGAGGGATGGCAAAGAGAACAGAAAGTGTGGGTGTGTTCCTGGAATTGCAGAGAATCAAATGGGATAGACACAGAAGGCAGGGTGGGGATAAGTCTGATTAGAGTGCTGGGGCTAATTGTGTAAACCTAACAAGCCCTAAGCTGAGGGCTGGTCTTTTTTTGCCCCCCTGTAGGCAAAGCACAGGCTTTGAGAACAGTGATATGATTAGATCTGTATTGTAGGCCAAGTATGCAAGTGGCCATATGTAGGGTGGATGGCAGCCAGGAGTGACTGCCTCAGGAGGCCAGTTCCAGAGAGTGTTGCAGGATTTTAGGTAAGAGGACATGAGACAGTGGGAACAGTAAGTGGGGTGCGACCAGAAGGAAATGATACGAGGCAATGTGTACAAAGTCAGATGATAAACTAAAAGCAGCAGGACTTGAGACTTTATTGGCTATAGAGATTAGAGAAAAGGGTGGAAGTGGGAGGCCTGAAGTTATTCTCTCTTTTTTCAAATGTTTATTTAATTTATTGGATGGCATATGTTAATACAATTCTATAATACATCATCTCTGTATTTTATTTTGGTATTCACCACCTCAAGTCTCTTTCTGTCAGCAATTATCCCCCCTTTACCCCCTTCTACCTCCCCCACTGCCCATTCCCCCGGTAATCAACATAATATTGTCCGTGTCTATAAGGCTTTTGTTCTGTTTTTGCTTAATCCCTTTACATTTTTCACCCAGTCCCACAACTCCTCTCCCCTCTGAGAGCTGTCAGTCTGTTCTCTATCTATGAGTCTGCTTCTATTTTGATTATTTATTTTGTTTATCAGATTCCATATATAAGTGAAATCATATATTATGTACCTTTCTCTTGCTGGCTTATTTCACCTGGTATAACACTCTCCAGGTCTGTCCATACTGTAGCAAAAGTAAGATTTCCTTCATTTTTATGGTCAAGTAATATTCTGTTGTGTAAATGTACTACTGCTTTTTTATCTACTCAACTACTGATGGGCACTTGGGCTGCTTCCAAACCTTGGCTATTGTAAATAATGCTGCAATGAACATAGGGATGCATATATTCTTTTGAATCAGTATTTCAGGTTTCTTCGGAATATTCTCAGACATGGAATTGCTAGGTTATAAGACAGGTCCATTTTTAATTTTTTCTTGAGGAAACTTCATGCTGTTTTCCACAGTGGTTGCACTAATCTGCATTCCCACCAACAGTGCACAAGGGTTCTGTTTTCTTTGCATCCTCACCAACACTTGTTTGTTGATTTATTGATGGTAGCCATTCTGACAGGTGTGAGGTGATATCGCATTATGGTTTTAATTTGCATTTCTCTGATGAGTAGTGATATTGAGCGTCTTTTCTTATGTCTATTGGCAATCTGTATGTCTCCTTCAAAGATGCATCCATTCAGGTCCTTTGCCTATTTTTAAATGGGATTGTTTGTTTTTTGGGTGTTGAGTTGTATATGTTCTTTATAAATTTTGGATATTAACCCCTTATCAGATGTATCACTGGTGAATATGTTCTCCTATTCAATGACTTGTCTTTTCCTTTTGATGATGATTTCCCTTGCTGCGTGAAAACTTTTCCCATTTGTTTATTTTTTCTTTTGTTTCCCTTGCCCGAGGAGACATATCAGAAAAAAATATTGTTATGAGAAATGTCCAAGATTTTACTGCCTATGTTTTCTTTTAGATTTTGTGTCTTACATTTAAGTCTTTAATCCATTTTGAGTTTATTCTTGTGTATAGGTAAGAAGTGGTCTAATTTCATTTTTTGTACATATCTGTTCAATTTTTCCAGCACCAATTACTGAACAGACTGTCATTATCCCATTGTAAGTTCTTGCCTTCTTTGTCAAATATTAACTGAGCATAAAAGTATGGGTTTATTTCTGGGCTTTCTATTCTGTTCCACTGAAGAAGATACAAATAGGTGGAAGCATAGAGCATGTACATAGATAGGAAGAATTAACATCATTAAAATGTCCATACTACCCAAAGCTATCTATAGATTCAATGCAATTCTTGTCAAGATACAAATGGCATATTTTACAGAACTAGAACAAATATTCCAAAAATTTATATGGAACCAAAAAAGATTCTGAATAGCCTCAGCAATCTTGAGAAAGAAGAACAAAGTTGGAGGTATCACAACACCTGATATCAAACTATACTACAAGCCCATAGTAATCAAAACAACCTTGCACTGAAGCTATTCTCTTTACATCTTGTTTGGAAGTATTTCAGACTTAGAGAAAAGTTGTAAAATTAGTGTAAAGAATCCTATGGCCCTTCACCCAGATTTCCTAAATGTTACATTTTATTATTTTCTATGTGTCCCTCTGTTTATCTCCCTCAACACATTTTTCCCCCCTGTGGAAAAAAACAAACATATCCTTGACCTCTAAATAATAAAGATGATTCAAGTTCTGAGTTTTTAGGTGTTGAGAAGCTCATGCCAAAAGTAATCTAGAGTGTGAACCTAAAAGAAAGCCAGGTGGGTTGAGAGCCACGCAGTGCAGAGGTTAGAAAGGGGTACGGAAATGCCCCCACAGACACTTTCTGCATGATTACCTCATGAGTGGAGTTCCTCAGATGACTAGAAATGTTACTGTTTTCTAGCAATTGTACTACTCTCAAAGGACTGCAGTCACAGCAGTGGTTGAGAGGGAGGGGCACTCACCTCCAAATGCATTCTGTTATTCAGGTAATGCAGGAGATTAAACTGGACATTAACCTAGATATTAATCCTCCCCCAACTACATACCTTTTATTCATTCACTCAACAAATATTTATTAAAGGCTTAATATGTCAGATACATTTCAAGAAAAGAAATCCCTTGTTTTAATGAAACCTACATGCCTCCTGGAGAGAAAGAGACAATAAACAAATGAATATGCATCATGAGATGATAAGCGCTATGAAGAGCATTGAGCTAGGTTAAAAGGTAAAGGGTGACAGACCAGGTTTAGAAAGCTACCTTAGATTAGGAGGTCAGGAAGGTCCTCTCTGATAAAGTGGTATTTGGGCAGAGACCACATGAAATGGGGGAGTGAGCCATGTACATAGCTGCATGAAGAGCCCATTTCCAGGAGAGAGCAAAGGCACTGAACTGGGAGCATGGTTAGTGGGTCTGGACAACATCAAGGAGACTTCAAGTAAATTCAAAAATGCCTAAAGCAACCACCAAAGCACCACAACAAAGAATTATCATTAATAAGCCAACAGAGGAGATTAAATGAAACCATAAACATACCCAATTCTGAAGAATTCTGAATAAGAATAAGGGGAAAAGGGAAAGAACAAATGGCAAAAATAGAGAACAAATAGCAAGATGATAAGCTCAAACATAATCATGTCAATGATCACATCAAATATAAATGGTCTAAACACCCAATTAAAAGGCAGAGACTGTCATATTGGACAAGACCCAATAATGCACTGCCTACAAGAAACACATTTTAAATAGAGTAAAAGAAAAGAGTGGAAAAAGAGATAGTCAAAAACTAATGAAAAGAAAGTTGGAGTGGCTACATTAGTATTAAAGTGGATTCCAGAATAAAAACTATTTTGCAGGATAAAGAAGGGTCCTTCCATAAAGAGTAAAGAGTAAGAGAGCAGTGTATTAAGGAGACATAGCAGTCCTAAATTTTTAGGTCTGTAATAACATAGTTTAAAAATCTGTGAAGCAAAAAACAACTAATAGAACTACAGAAAGAAACAGAGAGATCCACAGTATAATCAGGTATATCAACATCTCTCTCATTAATTGTTAGAACAAGTACTATATTGAGGAAGACTATAGTAGATTTGAACACATTCAACTAGCTTGACCTAAGTGACATTTAGAAAATTCTCTATGCAAAAACAGAATACACCGTCTTCTTGAGTGCACACAGAATATTTACCAAAACTGAATATGTGTCTCACTTGTATCACTCTGCCAAGAGCATTCAACAGTCAACATGGTATGCTCCCCTCTATGGCCCACAGGGAACCACTTGCCTTCTGACATCTTCTTTTCTTTTTAGTCCAATACAATCACAAAGGTAGAAACAATACAATCACAAAGTTTCTAGTCTGCTGAGAAAACTCCATGGTCTAGAACAAAACTATAGATCAGTCTACCCATCATATTCTCTTGGTTCACTGGTTTGATTAGCCAACATAATGAAGGTCATTGTACTTTTTTACTCCAAGATAGTCTGTTCTCCCTTAAATTGTTAACTCCAACTCGAAGTTTGAGTGTGTCCATATTGCTATGTTTGAGGAATTTCAGTATTCACTCCTAAAGGACTGCGATAGAGACCATCCATTTGAAATCATCACATTTAACACCATTAAATTAATAGAAATACCATCTAGATGTAGGGTTGTCAAGTTTATTAAATAAAATACAGAAGAGTTGCCCAGTTAAATTTGAATTTCATATAAACAAGTAATTTTTAGTATAGGTATGTCCCCAGTTATGCATGAGGCATATGTATTTTAGATCCCCTGGAAATAATTTTAGAGGAGCACATGGTAAATTCTTATAGTGAAGGATTAGAAGGCAATCCTGCCTATATGTGATGGGGAAGTGGGGAAGTATGGGATCTAAATCAAAACCACAATGACAGAACCTAAGGACCATGAGAAGCACAGAATCAGGGCAGCTAAGATCTGGCACAAAAATAACCTCTGTGACTTTCCCCAAGAGGTGGTGTTTTGGCCCCAGCATGAATGCCAGGACAGTTAGCCACAGTGCTGCCTTGGAAGCCTACAAGTTACAGCGCTGTATTTGTCTCAAAGCTTTCCATGCTTCTACATGCGGTAATTAAAATAATGCTGCTACTGCTACTTTTATGGCTGTATATTGCTCTGACTTTCAAAATGAGAGCTTTAATCTATAATCACACACCGAGGCTCTTGAGCAAAGGATACAGTCTTTATTCATAAAACCATTCCCTCATGTAGCCACTCTGCATGGGCTAGATTAAGGGAGGGAGGGAAAAGGAGGGGGACAGGGAAGAGAAAGCCAACTAGGAAATACGAACAAAATTGCTTTGTCTAATAATGAACTTGTAATTATAGGAAGCAAGGAAAATGGACATGCTTTAAGAATTCCTCAGGGCTGAGGAAATTGTTACTTTTACATTTTCAACCTCTAATTCAAGATCTTTCTTATAAAAAGAATAAAGCCATGTATTCTTATAATAGTAGTAAGTTTATATAGCATTGAGCATACTACATTGACTGCAACAACCAATCCTATTGAAAACAGAGACGTGAAAACATCATTTGGCCTCCTGTCGTCAGATAAGACTGTTCCAATACCTCTCGGGCCTCTACAATTCTAATTTGGCGGGGAAGAACTGGACAAGCTCTTAGGGGAATGAGACTGTACATCTTCTTTGCTAAATTATTTTAGTCTTTCCTGGCAAATAGGCAGGAATTTTTTTTCTCATAACTCACCCCAGTAACTCCTATTGTAGTTCAGCTTGGCATCCTTTGAAATCTATTACTATATTCCATAGAGAGAAAGAACAGCTATTTACTATCTTCTGGACAGTCCTCATTCAGGCAATGAAAAATCCTGATAAATAACTTCATCAGCCTTCTCCCGGGTTTAATCATTTCAGATCTTGTAACCTTTGTTAATAAGTCCTATTTTTTTAGGTCTTTGTTCATTTTTAATCATTAGTTACACCACTGCATAAAGACCAGTGCATAAACCCTTTGAAAAAGTGAAAAACTCAAATAATTCATTCCAACAAATGAAATGCTAATGCTGTTGCTAGGTGGCAGCGCTAGGTTCATTAGATGCCTTTGCTCAGCATACCATCTGCAGATCCCCTTCTTTTATCCCACCAGCTTTGGAACATTTTAAAGGGTGGAATGTGTCATAACCCATTTATTTTGAATAAATACCAAATCCCATCTCTGTTTTCTCTTAGACAAAATGAAGCTTGTCACACTTGGACTAATAGTTCTTAATGAGGATTACGTTCTTCGTGATTATTTTTTTAACATTCTCCTAAGAGACACACTTTCAATGTGAGTAATTGTTTCATTAATGACTACAAAGAAATTTGATAAAACACAAATAGCATTTAGCACAAATTCTAAATAATCATGGCTGTAATTTTGAGCCAAATGGAGTGAATTTTCACTGTACCAGGCATGTCAGTAAAATGATTTCTTGTAAACCTCAACAATACTTTGAGAAAACTTGTGAAATAAAGCAAGCAAGTAAACATGTCCTTTCAGACTCTTATTACTCACTTCTGTGTTTTCTCTTCACCTCCTGAACTGTGCCCTCCCATGCACAATAGGCACTCACAGCTTTCCTGCCCCTTCGAGGTATCAGGGTTCCTCCAAATGCATAATGTTTTTCAATTGTATCACCTCCCCATGGATAACGTAGTCCATTCTGGGACAGTGACCCACACATTTTCTAAAATCTACCTTTCTTATAATCTATTCCCCGAAGACTGTTCTCTACCTGATATTGAATAACTAGTCCAAAACTTCACCTGCTTTAATGACTTATAAATTCTTTAGGAGAACACACTCTAATTTG
This sequence comes from Mormoops blainvillei, assembly GCA_004026545.1. Classification (NCBI taxonomy): domain Eukaryota; kingdom Metazoa; phylum Chordata; class Mammalia; order Chiroptera; family Mormoopidae; genus Mormoops; species Mormoops blainvillei. The sequence continues at coordinate 157,051 of PVJD01003037.1, read as the reverse complement.
AAAGAATGATTTTTAATGATGGGGGAAGAAGCATCCTCTGACCACTGGGAGAAACACTCGGGCTAAGCTCTTCAAAACTCTCCTCACGAACCCACAATGTTATCCACATTTCCATCTTTCCCAAGCTTCATCCCACACCATTATGTTTGTATTTTCCAGAGTAGCTTTACGTACAGAGAGGAAATTTCCTCTTTCTTTTGCTGGATGTATTGTGTTCTTGATTGATTAACAATGAACTCACAGAGAACACACTTTAACACATGTGTGAACAAACCTTATCTAACATTTTCTTTGTAAGGTACATCACAGGCTTGGTACACTTAGGAACACTAGAAAGCACTTCAGCATTATGCTTAGAGAACATTTTAAAGAGCAAAGTCACCCCCCCCCCAAAAAAAGCTCAAAAATGTGGAAAAACTTGCCACTAACTAGGCCATAAAAAGGATACCATTTATAGCATGAGAGCAGAAATGGAAACATCAAGTAATGCCTTGCTCAACTTCAACTGGGAGAGAATGGGCACATAACATTATTTGCAACTTTGTAGTTCCAAAATTTTACAAGCATTAATTTTGGGGTAATGTGCATCAAAAAGAATAAAATATTTAGGGATAAATTTAACCAAGGAGGTGAAAGATGTATCCACTGAAAACTATGAAACTTTGATGAAGAAATTAAAGCACAGATAGATGATAAAGCATCCAGTGTTCATGAATTAAAATAATATTGTTAAAATGTGCATACCACCTATAGTGATCTACAGATTCAATGCAATCCCTATCAAGATTCTAAAGACATTTTTCACAGAAATAGAAAAAACGATCCTAAAACAATCTTGAGTAAGAGCAAAACTTGTTACCAAACTACATTAAAAAACTATAGTCATCAAAACAGTATGATACTGACATACAAACAGACAAATGAACAGATGGAACATAATAGAAAGCCTACAAATGAACCAACATGTACATGGTCAAGTAATCTTTGACAAGGGTGTGAAGAATGCACAATGGGCAAAAGATAGTCTCCTCAATAAACGGTGCTGGTAAGGCTGAATGTCCACGTGAAAAATTGATGAAATTGGACCCTTACCTCACACTGCACACAAAAATCAACTCAAAATGAATCAGACTTGAACTTGAGAACCGAAACCATAAAATTCCTAGAAAAAATAAGAAAAAAGCTCCTTGACAATGGCCTATGCACTGATTTTTTAGATATGACACCAAAGGCACAGGAAACAAACATGAAAATAAACAAGTAGGACTACATCGAACCAAAAAGCTTGGCATATCAAAGGAAACAATCAATAAAATGAAAAGCCAACCTACAAAATCAGAGAAAATATAATTGCAAACCATTTATCTGATAAGGTGTTAATATTCAAAATGTACAAGGAACTCATACAATTCAATAGCAAAAATAAATAAATAATCAGTTAAAAATAGGGCAAAGAATCTGAGTAGATATTTCTCCAAAGAGGATATAAAAAGGCAACGAGTATATAAAAAGATGCTCAACATCAGTAATCATCAGGGTAATGTAAATCAAAACCACAATAAGATATCACCTCACACCTGTTAAAATGGCCATTATTTAAAAAAAATATATAAACAGGTATCAAATGTTGGCAAGGATATGGAGAAAAGAAAACTCTAGGACACTGTCGGTTAGAATGTAAATTAGTGTAACCATTATAGAAAATAATATGGTGCTTCCTCAAAAGAAAATTAAATTATTATATTATCCAGCAATCCCACTTCTGGGTATATAGCCAAAGGAATTGAAATCAAAATCTCAAAGAGATACCTGCACTTCATGTTCATTGCAGCATTATTAGACTAGTGAACATATGAAAACAACCTAAATGCCCATCGACACATGATTGGATAAGAAATTGCGGTGTATATATAAAATGGAATATTATTCAGCCTTAAAAAAGGTGGAAATTGTGCCATTTGTAACAATATGGATGGATCTGGGGGGGCACTATGTTAAAATGAAATAAGTCAGACAAAAAGACAAATACTGTATAATCTCACTTATATACAGAATCTAAAATAGACACTCATAAAACAGTCAAATGGTGGTTGCCAGTGCTGGGAAAATGAGGAAAAGGGGAGGCGATGGTTGAAGAGTAGAAGATTTCAGTTATACCTGGTAAATTTTGGAGATCTGTACAGCATAGTGCCTAGAACCAGCAATCCTGTGTTGTATACTTAAAATTGCTAAGAGGGTAAAAGCTTTAGCGAGTTATAATTAAGGCACCAGGCAATTCACCCACTAAAGTATACATTTCAGTCTTTTTTAGTATATTCATGCAGTTGTGCAACCATCACCACAATCAGTTTTTGAACATTTTTATAATTCTCAGATGAAACACCATACCCTGTAGCTGTCACTCCTCCATGCTCTCACCAACCACTAATTTACTTTCTGTCAGTATAGATAGTAGATCTTATGTTAAATGTTCTTACAGAAGAATAACAACAACAAAAATAAGGAGAAAAGGACACTTTGGGAAGGGATAGATATGTTTATGGTCTCGGTGGTGACAGTTTCACATTTGTATACTTATTCCGGAACTCATCTAGATGTATACATTAAATACATACAACTTTTTATATATCAGTAATACCTCAAAATGGTTTTAAAATAACTACACTTTAGAGAGTAAATAAATTTGGAAATTCAGAATCCACCCATAATGAGGATTGACTGTATTGTCTTTATTCATAGAAGAAGAAGCAGAGGTAGACAGGGTAAGTGTTGATAGTTTGCTTAAGCGTAGCTGGGGAAACAAGCAGAAATCAACCTCTACAGCTCTCAGGATCCCAATCCTATACGCAATGTAAGCCATCATGCCACATGCCTCCCATGTCTTTCCTCATCATTACACTGTCCTGCCATATGATGGCCTTCGTCTGGTCTTGATGAAAAGTAAAAACAAGCTTGGATATCCCGAGACCCTCCTCACTTAGAGATGCAGTCTAGGCCCTTCCTCCTCTACCCTGTATGACAGAGGAATCCTCTCCTCTGATGAATCTAAACTCTTGGTAGTGTGTTCAAAATCATTATCTCAATGAATGAAGGGTTTTAGAGTCACAAATTTGCATTTTAAATTAGCCCTTCTCTACACCAGTTGTATAATCCGGAGTCTCTCCCTATCCTCTGTAGAAGAGGAATTGTAATACTGATTTCATTAGATTTTCCTGAGGATTAAAATGAGGTAGCTAGTATAAGAAATCCAGCTCAGAGTTTGAAAATTAATGTGAATTACTTACTCTTTAGTATTTGTTCTTCTGGAGCTTCCCCGAACCTGTTCACCGAAGGGACTTTTCATCACTTGGTTCTGTACACAGGCTCTTAAAAATTAAAAGCAAAACCAGCTGTCACTACTATTGTGACTGTAATAACAACAGCCACATTGCCCTGCAAAGTTCCAGCTCAGCTCTGGCTGAGGCCCCCTCCTTGTCAAAGGCAATATGGGTATGTGACACATGTATACAGCTCAAGGGTGAAGATTCCAATATTCCATCATCAAACATGGTCTGAAAACAACCCGAACTCACTTAGAATTAAAGTTAAGCCTGCCACGAACAGTTGTTTCTAAACTACCACCTCTTTAAAAAGAACTTGTGTTTTGATTTTCGTTCCTAGTTCAGAAATCACTCCATCTGGTCTGGCCAACCAGGATGCACAAGAAGCACTGAATTTAGTTTACTTTATTTATATATATAATACCATAGGATGTGTTAGTGTAAAAAATGAAACAGGGTTTGAAATAACACAGGGGATAATATGGGAAGATTGCTTGAACTCTCCTCTAAACCGAGAGGCTTTAGTGTGAGATGGCAGACTCCCATGCCTTTCAAAGAAAGGCCTTGATAGCCTCTTAAGGTATGCGTCAGACTTTTACTTCATGGCAGACAAGGTTAAACATAAGAACAATGATACCATTTTAAAGTACAAACCAACAAGACAAGGAAAGATACCTAAGTCATCTGCTTTACCCACGTCTTCCATGTGATAGGAAGATCATGAGACTTGGATTTGAATCACCACCCTTTTACTTACTGTGTGACCTACCGGTTGCTTGATCTCACTGAGTGAAGATTTTCTCTATAAACATGTTGGGAATAATATCAACCTTGCACCCTCGCTGCAAGGATTGAAATTAGAAAATACACGTGAAACTTTCTAGAGCAGGGGTCTTAATAAATCTTAGTTTTGTTAAATTTGTGAATTGCTGACTACCAGTATATGTTTGAGATTAATTTTTTTATCAAAACATTTCAGTAATGTATGCAGCTTTTACTACCTTCCATGCCAGGTACTGTACAAAATCCCATAAGCCAAAAACCCTCGTGTGTGCGTCTCGTGGGGCAGAGGGGTAGGGGGGAGGGGAGAGGGCAGCAGAAGGTAACGTGATAGTGTCCACAGATGTTTCTTCAGAGCTGTAGAAATCTCGTACTTTTCTATGCCATGAATTTGATGTACAGGTAAGGACTCTACTCTTATAATAATCTCAAAAGGAAATCAAATATTACTTCTTCCATAAAACTTTCCCTCATCACCCCAAGGAGAAACGATCACTTCATACTCATAAGTTCTTATTATAACTCTCACTTATTCATTTTACAAGAATTATTTTATTCACTTTTTCATTTGCTAAATCCTTATTAGACTTCTACTATAGCTAAAGCATGAAATCGACACCAGGAAGAAACAAGATGCCAAAAGTTACTTAATACCTTCCAGAAGTGTTATCACTAAGTAAGGAAATTAAGATATACACACAAATAAATGTTTTAATTCCATAAAAGTAGTAAATAGTGCCATAAAACTACAACACAAAATAAGAGATAGAAAAACAAGATCTTTTGGTCTCAACAGACACTTATTAAGTATTACCTGTGTTGTTCATTACCTATTCATGCTCACACCTCATCCCTCCATCTCCTTGAAAGCCGCAGGGATAAAGCGTTGCTCCTCTCTCTGACTCCCACATCACATCACATCACACACAGGGCTGTGCATGTACTGAGTGATTGAATTTTAAGTCCAAGTTGGACTCGCCTAGTTCAAAGAATACTGGAAGGCAAGAATCTCTTTGGTTTTCTGAGATCCAGGGAAGGACATCCTAAAACAACCTTAAAGTCAGAGTACCTACATTGTGGTCATACGGCTATTCCCAACCCCAAAGGACTTAGTTGCCAGTCATGACATGTCTGTGTGCCAGTACCAGAACATTATAGAGGTGATGTGTGCCTCTTCTCACCTTCTATGTTCTTTGTGGCCTCTTCTTTCTTTTGAGACTAATAAGATGCTGCAAAGGGATGTTGTTCACCACTGACCAGGAGATGGAGTCCTGGGCTCAGCAGGTCAAATTCAAACCCCGTTTCAGGGCTGACTTCATTTCTAAGGCAGTATCAACTCATGAAGCTACTACAGCTCTAAATTAGCATACACTGTTGCAAATTTTTGGCATAAGTGCGGTTTTCATGTAGTTAGAAAAGGTTATTACTATGATTTTTGGAAGGGAAAAATAAATGGTTGCGGGGATAGGTCTGATATCTCAGCACAGAATATGTGGCTCGGAATTTCAATGCATTTGGAACAAGCGGCCTGACTCTCTCTGTATCAACAGCCTTAAGGTCACGTCATCCAGTCCACGTATCAGGCGTTTAGAGAGCTGGAAAATACTTTCCACTTCTTCTTGGGATGCTCTGGGATTGCTTTTGTTTTATTATTTGCACATTTTTGCATTGCTGTTTGGTTCCTATTGGGGACGCTGGAGGTGAGAACTGATTTTTAAGCCTCCCAAAAATCTTTTATTTTAGGGTACAAACCAGCCAATTCCTACCCGTTCTGGTTTGAAGCAGAGAAAATGATCTCACTGAACAATTGCAGACCAAGTTTCTAGCAAAGTTAATAGAGGTTAGTACGTAGGTTTCACAGGTCACTGTCAATGTCACCATTACCTCTGGTCCAATAAATTGACCACCATATCTCTTGGCTTGAGAGTGTGGCAGGTAGTGTTGAAAAGATATTGGTATGCATTGGTCATAAATTTTGAATCTTCTCTAATGAAACCATATTTAAATAACAGAAATTCTTGCCCTCTTTTAAAGTACTAGAATTTAAAGTGTTTCCCTTACATATGAAACAATCACTGTCAGAGTCAGAAGAAACTTTAGAGTTTCGCTGCTGTAGCCCTTGCTTTTTCCAGGTCTCATGACTAGTTGGTGGCAGAGTAGCTCTCAGTATCCATGTGCTCTCTCTAAGTTAAAGTCCCTGAACTCCTAGGGATACTCTCCATCCCGCCCCTGAGTTTGTGTAGTGATAGAAGCATAATTGCTGGTGTCATAGAGTTGCATCCTCATCTAGAGTGGAGCTCTGTCTGGTGGGTAGAGTAATGCTCCCTCCCTCAAAGATGTGAAGGTCTGAGTCCACAGAGCCTATAAATCTGTTATGTTACATGGCAAAGGGAAATGAAGGGTGTGGATGGAATTAAGGTTGCTAATCAATGGACCTACAGATGGGGAGATTATCCTGGATTATCCAGGTGAGCCCAATGTCAGCACCAGGGTCCCTGTAAATGAAGAAGGAAGCAGGAGAGCTATAGTGAGAGTGATGCAGCATCAGAAAGACTTGACCTGCTGTTGCTGACTTTGAAGATGTAAGAGGGCCATTAACCAAGGAATACAGCCACTCTAAGGATGGAAAATCCTGCAAAATGTTTTTTCTCCTATAAGACCCAAAGGAATTCAGACATGCTGTCATGATAATTCTAGTCCAGTGGATTTTTGACTTCCATTTTGGATTTTTGACTTCCAGAACTATAAAAGTAATAAATTTGTGCTGTCTTTAGCCACTGGGCTATATTCATTTCAATTTCTTCTTTAGCACATAGGAAGGTAACAAATATACTTCCTTCTACGAGGCACAGAAGAAAAAATCCCCCATTAATTATTCCCACCAGTAAATTCTCTATAGAGCTCAACAAAATCAGCCCTTAGGATATGAGTCCAATCTAGCTCCGTCACAGTCACTCAGTCTCTCTGCACCCACCCTTTGCATCACAGCACCCAGACAAAAGTTACAAACCTATCCTGTGTCAGACAGCAGCTGAGCAGGGGGCAAAGGACTCATTCAAACATGGCAATTGAATAGAGCTTACCAAAGTGATTGTATGCAAAAAGTAGGCAGGATTAAGAGTCACAAGAAGAGCTGATAATGCACCAGGGACAAGCAACAGAGAAATTGATCCCAGGACTAAAGGGACAAAATAGGAGAGCTGTTCCTGGAACCTAGTAAATGCTGATGCTGTGGAGAGGGCCGTCCATCAGGAGCTGTAGACTTTGATAGAGAAATAAAGCCTCTGCCAATGTCAATCAGTGGAGAGAGGGAGGCAGGGGAATAAGTACTCTGACCTTTCTCTCTTCTTACACTGTAATTTCCTGCCAGTACTTCCCATTGACTGAGACCTAATGGGAGTCAGAGGGCAAGCAAACGTGGCTGATGTAGTCTACAAAGGTAAGCCTCCCTGAGCACAGACCATGGAGAGAAGAGGGAGGTATGAAACTAGAGAACCAAATGGAGAAAATACAAGACCCATTTTCCAGCTGTCTAGATCCTTCTCCATTTTTCCAAGTGTATTACACATCAAATTGGCTTGCTTGTTACCTTATACAGGGGCAAGATAATGTGATAGTAAATGAAAAATATATTTCAGGAGAATTTAGAGATAAAGCTCTTTCTACTTTTATAGATTCATAAAATGATTTCAGAAAAATAGGTAGTAATGAAACCCCCTTACGTTAAAAAATTTTGGCACATTTGAGATTGGTTTAAAGAAGGGGCACTAACCTATACTACCCATACACAAAAAAATGTTGGTTAGAAATACAGTCAAAATAAGATGCTGGCTGGATGCCCTATTGGTCTGGTCCAGCATGGAATTTCTAATGATGCTATAAATTATGGGATTATGATTTTTTGGCCAAGAAGCAACAGAAAATATTGTCCATTTTGCCTTCTGATGTTGTAGTAAGATAGGGTTCTATGAACTTGTTCCTGTTACATTTACAGAAAATAAAAGATAAACAGTGAAATTACCTAATGACCCAAAATAAATTCAAGGCAGTAAGCTTAACTCACTTACTAGGACTCTTAAAATGAGCAGGAGACATATACCTTTCCTAAAAAAAATTAAGTTAGACAACTTTTTAGTCAAAAGTACCTTTGATCTGAAGAGTCTTCACAACTTCTGACCAGCACTTCTGGGTCCACATTAGTGTGTACACTGTGCCACAGTGTAGGGAGGAAAATAGACTAACATTGGAATCATCTTGACCTCTGCCCCCCTTGATGACTGCATCCTGTTAGCATTACTAATCCACACGAAGAGAAGCTCAGGGTGTGCGAATGTAAAATCAGCATGCACAACACCATCATGCTAAAACATGAACACTGAAATGTAGTTCTTTCATTTCTTGGGTCCTGGATAGAGTCAGGAAGCTCTGCTGCCTTCAAGTCCCCCACTCATCCCCTCATAGATGTCGTATTGACAGACAACAGTGAGAAGCAACATCAAGGTCAGCATGATCCCTGAACTCTTGGAAGCCTTTAATCACCCAATGGCCATGGTGATGACTGAAGCCGTGTCTCATAGTATGTAAACAGACCCTGTGGGTTTCAGCCAGTTTTCTATCAATTGCTCATGTCCTTGGGTTGAAAGGATATAGCATCAGGTGTATTTACACATAGTACCAAAGGATGCAGTTCTGGTGGTGAAAATTGTATAAGGGTCATCGGCAGGATCTGGCTTTGTATCAAAAACATGCAAAGAGCCAAATTTACCAATATTCAGCTTCCTAATTACCATTAGTTTCCTAATTGGCTATATTATTAACATGTTGTCTTCCCATGTAGAAGAACCAACCATATTTATTGTCACACAAATGCTACTTCTAACCATACTAAATTTTCTTTAAATCTCGATTTGACAATTCCACAAGATATTAAGTAATATCCAATCCTTTGTAGAATGTATATTTTTGCCATTGCTAAAATGTTTGGAGAAGGTGCTCACTAAGCAAATATACAATGGAGTGAATGAGCCAGAAAACAACGTTTTGGTAATAAATACATAAAGTGATATTAACATTAATATGTTCTGAAGGCGTCATGGACCTCCACTTTCTCCCACTCACATATTGGCATAATTTCAAATATAAAAACTTTGACATTTAATCTGCTTAGCAAAAATCTCAATTTTCCTATTAAAGCCTTGGTATTCATTAGTGCTATGCACTTATATTTATAGCTGTCTTCATCCTGGGTACAGAGCAGGCTACACGTGTCCTTGAAGTCAGATAAAACCATCTAATTTATTTTTGCCAGTGAAGAGTGAGTAGAATAATGTGTATCAGTTTGAGGCAGAGGCCTATAAAATATACGCTTAAACTGCTTTATTCCCATCCTGCTGCTATAGGTATCGGCAAGATTCCAGTGGTTTACATCTTTCTCATTTTGGGTCTCAGAGTGAGGACAACATGAAACGGCCCCTCTGACCTGAGGCGAACATGTGGCAAGAGTGAGAACCACCCTACCTGCAGTCTGCCTACTTCTCCCTGCTCCCTCTGGACAATGATGAAACCCTTCTCAGAATTTAAAAAACAAAACAAAACAAAACATGGCCCCAAGATCTAAATGCCCTTCCACAGAAGTGCTGTGTTTCATAAGTCTACATTGGCACTTACTGTACTTGAGATAACCGGGGTTATTACCACAGCAGAACCATTCCTCTTGTGATGGATAAAAGGAAAACTTTAAACTTGTCAGAATTTACATCTCTCACAGTAAAGGATCAATTTAGAGTGAAGTGGAGACAGTGCATTTTAGTGAAGGAAGCACAGGTTTTGTAGTCATCCAGATCTGGTTGAAATCAAGGGTTCATCACTTATTCCTTATGTGATCTTAAAAAGCCACTCAGATAGTTTGTACAATTTACTTCTCTCATCCATAAAATGGGATAATACTATATATTTTGCAGACTTCTTTGCCAAGAAGAATAAAGTAGATAACTAATCTCAAGTAAGCTCAGGGTATAACATAGCCATCAGCGCCTGCTCTCTGGTTCTCATCAGATGCCTTCTGAAAACAAAGCAGCAGAAGCACTGACTAGATAAGTGATGGACAAGTTACAGCCCATAGGCCAAATCAGGCCCACTGCCTGTTTTTGTAAATAAAGTTTTATTATTTTTTAATTGTTCCTTAAGTACAATTGTCTCCATTTCCCCACCACCACACTCCCCCGCCCCACCTACCTCCATCTCCCACCCTCAATCCTACCCCCCTTTGGCTTTGTCAATGGGTCCTTTATACATGTTCCTTGATGACCCTTCCCCTTCCTACCCCCATTATCTCCCTCCCCTCTGATTATCATCAGTTTGTTCTTTATTTCAATGTCTCTGGTTACATTTTGCTTGCTTGTTTGTTTGGTTGATAGGTTCCGCTTATAGATGAGGTCACATGGTATTTCCCTTTCACCGCCAGGTTTATTTCACTTAGCATAATGCTCCTAGAGGAAGGGGCATAAAGGAAAGAATAAACAAATGGGGCTTCATCAAAATAAAAAGCTTTTGCATGGCTAAAGAAAACAGCAAAATGAAAAGGGAACCAACTACATAGGAATATATATTTGCCAATGATACCTCGGACAAGGGTTTGATCTCCAAAATGTATAAAGAACTCACGTGACTTTACTCCAGGAAGACAAACAACCCAATTAAAAATGAGCAAAGGACCTGAACAGACACTTCTCCAAGGAGGACATACACAGGGCCCAGAGACATATGAAAGGATGCTCAGCATCACTAGCCATCAGAGAGACACAAATTAAAACCACAATGAGATACCACTTCATACCAATTTGAAGGGCCCTCATAAGCAAATCAACAAACAATAAGTGCTGGTGAGGTTGTGGAGAAAGGGGAAACCTAGCACACTGTTGGTGGGAATGCAGACTGGTGCAGCCACCATGGAAAACAGTGTGGAATTTCCTAAATAAAGTTCTATTGGAATACTAGCATACTCATTTATTTACAAATTGTCTATGGCTTCTTTCGCACTGCAAATGCAGAGTGGCTGCACCAGAGACTGTATGGTCCACAAACTCTAAAATACTTACTATCTGGGCTATTTCAGAAAATGTTTGCTGACCTCTGGACTAGATTGATTCATAATCTGGACACTTCAATTTGTCATATGAATCTAGTCTTGGACGTATTTTCCCAGAACAGGTCAATATGGTGTTGTGTATAGTTGTAGATTACGTTTCCCCTGCCAAGTGCTAACAGGGAACTTGAGGTTAAAAGATCACTGCCTTGGTGTGAAATTGCCCAAGATTTTCCAATGCATTATACAGCAAAGAAAAGGACAACCAAAAAGGATACTCTAAGTCTGCTCCTGAATGTCCCAAATAAGCAGTCGTGTATTTACTTAGTTGATTCCACAAACATTTGTTCATGTGCCAATGAATTGCATTAGGCACTGAGGACATGAAAATAGGAAGATAACAGTCTCATACCAGAAGCTCACAGTCTAGCAGGGTGGGGAGATACAGCAATAAGTAATTACAATATAGTGAGTTAACAGCTGATAAATGTGTAAGCATATGGACATACAGAAGCAAAAACCAAATGGGGCATCAACAAAGCATCTAGCAGACCTCACTATAGGGAGAGTTTATGCTTTCCTTGCTTTTGTTTGAGATTCCAGATAGTACATTGGTCTGGATCCTGTTTGGTTCCCTACCTTCTCTTCTGGGGAATAGCTTATGGCACCTCTTAGACTTCACAATTTGCTCCTTGTTAATACCACAACTTGTTCTTTGTTAGACAGGACTTGCTTCTTGTTTCCCAGATCCAGAGCCATGCCTGCTTTTCCCTTACCCCAAGCTTTAAACTTTCTCGTATCTTGTCCTGATGTGCTCACCCCCACACTCACTTCTGACTCAAATGTGCCAATGAGCTTTGCCCCGCTTCTATTACCCAATCCCAACTTGATTTGGTTGAGTGGAGTGTAATGGAAAAGGATTTCTATGTAACTAGAGCTGACAGTTACAATTACATAAAATAGAATGTTTCAAGTTGCAGAGGTCTCAAAAAGTAAGGTGTGTTTATTAACCCAAATAAAACTGATATGGATTGTGTATAGAATACAGAGCAAATAGTGGCAGAAGATTAAACTGAAAAATAGAGAAGGGCCAGAATGTATAGAGCCTAAAAAAACATGCAAAGGAACATGTACTTCATTCTGTGGTTAATGGAGAACAATGTCAGACTTTAACCATGTGAAGTACTACACTTCATATGTTTGCTATGACATTAGTGACTTGGTCAAGTTTACTGAGGAATCACAGGGGCTGGGCAAGTTGTTTTCACTTCATATATTGTATTACTTTTTATCTGCAGCCCATAGTCTTCCAGGAGAAGAAAAATGAATCTGCCCTTTACCCAAAGTTGCATCTAAATAGCTGGGGTCTTACAGAGTTGCTGGCACGGTGTGGGCTTATCTGATTATTGGTGGACAACTGTCCTCCCTGACCAACACTCAGTTACCCCAATGGTCCTCATTCCTCAGGTCTCAGTCACCCATCCACAGTGTTTGCTGATGTAGTACTCATTGTTCTGATGTCACGATCTCTCAGACTGAACTTTTTTCCCGTCACTTCTGCACCTACCTCCATGCCTACACTGGTCAGGAGACCCCATGGGACTAAGACCTTCTACTACAATTGTGTTACTTTTAAGTGCTTGAGAAATCATTGCACTGCTTCGTTCACTATACTATGAAGTAATTCATTCAACAATCTCAACCAGCAAAGATCTTCTGCATACCTATCATGTTCCAGGCCCTCTTCCAAACTCTTGGGAAACCTCAGTAAACAAAACTGACAAAAATCCTGCCTTCATGAAGCATGTATTCTGGGATGAGTAATAAATGATAAAAAGTAAGCATAATAATAAGCTTACCATATTTTTGCTATGTATAATAATATGTGCTTTTTGCCCAAATTTTTGAGGGAAAAATAAGGATGCATATTGTACATGGGCATAATGATTACATACCATGGGTATAATAATCCCATGTATAATGTGCACAAAATGTGGGTGTGCATTATACATGGCAAAATATGGTAATTATATAGTACGCTAGAAGCTTCTAAGAGCTATGGACTAAAGGAGAGCAGCGTAAAGAGAATTAGGATGCAGGCTGGAGGTGGTGCGTTGAAATTTCGAATAGGTTTATCAGTACAGAGCTCACTGAGAAGATAATATTTGAGCAAAGACTTGAGAAAGGTGAAGAAGTTTATCAAGCAGGTAGTTGGGGGAAGTGATTCCTGTGCCTGGAAACAGCAGTGACTTGTGTTGTTTCCAGGCACAGGGAACAGCATATGCAAAGGACTGAGGGCAGGAGTGAGCCTGCTTAAGGAACAGCAGAAATCACTGAGGCAGAGTAGAGTGAGCAAGGGTGAAGAAAGCAAGAGATGCCTTCAGCTCTTGGCTATTGCAAATAACACTGCAATGTACATAGGGGGGCTTAGCAACCCCCATGTTACCCTTTGCGACAGCATAGATGGACCTGGAGAGCACTGCGCTAAGTGAAATAAGCCAATCAAAAAAAGACAAGAACCATATGATTTCACTCATATGAGGAATCTAATGAACAAAAGTAACAAAATAGAAACAGACTCATAGATAGAGAACAGATTGACAGATAGAGGGGAAGGAGCTTGTGGGTTGCATGAAAAATGTGAAAAATGCGCAAAGGAAAAAAGCCCTCATAGACACAGACAACAGCATGGTGATTACCAGAGAGCAAGGGGGGCTGGGGGAGGTCAAAGAGGGTAAAGGGGGATAAAAGGTGATGGAAGGAGACTTGACTAGCAGTGGTGAACACACAATACAATACACAGTTGACATATCATACAATTGTACACCTGAAACCTATATAATTTTATTAACCAATGTTACCCCAATAAATTCCATTAAAAATAAAAATTAAAACATAAAATCTTTCAAAAAGAGGGATGCCTTCAGAAAGGCAATGGGGAGGGTCAGGCTGGTTGGGGCTTTTACTCAGTGCAATGGGGAATCTGTGGAGAGTTTGGAGCAGAGCGGTGGTATAATCTGACTCAGAATGTAAAGGGGCTGCTCTGGTGGTTGGGTTGAGAACACACTCTAGGAGGGAGATTGGGGCAAGGAGCTACCAACCAGGACCTATTTTGGTATCGGTGGAGGTAAAGAGAAGCATTTGAATCTGGATATATTTTGAAGGCAGAGCCAACAGACTCTTTTGTTGGACTGGATACAAGGTGTGAGAGAGAAACGAGTTGATGATGACGAAGTTTTGTCCTGAACACTAGAGGGGTGGCATTACCATCAGCTAGACTGTGGACAAAGACGGTTATTGAACGATCGCTTTTGCTCCTAGGCCAATGTTTCTACACACCGGTATTCCCAATGTCGAACACCAGGTAGGCAGAAAATCCATGCTGAGCAGACAAGCGAGTGTATGGACGACTAAATACAACCCCCACCGGGCAGGCAACCTGCGGCCTTTCTGCTTGCTTGGGTTCTAACCAAGAAGCACAGGGCAAAATTCCCCTTGGCTTACAGATTCCCTAAAATGCTTTAATGATCTTTCATCCCATCTCAACCCCATCCAGGGAGGTTCAGTCTGGCATAGGTTAGCGTAATGGCCCCCTCTCAGAGACACATGTCTCTGCTCTCTTGCTGCCATTCCCATTATCCTTTCCATCCCTCAGTCCAGACAACACTATTTCCAGGAGTAAGAAAAACTGACTAATTGTATCTTCTTCCAAATCCAAAGATTTTATGCTTTTAAAATGTCCAAAGTAAGAGATGTACTCTTGCTCTCTGAGTTTAGATCAACTGACCCAAATGTGACAGGATAATATTTTAACTCATTAACCAGTGGCACAGCTCTGCCTGAACCAGGGAAAGGCAAGAGGTGCAAGGGAATGCCAGGCATGAAACGCACCAGTTAATACGTCAAATATTATGCTGCTCCTTTTTGATTGTTTAGATGAAAGCCCTATAATAGTCTTTGTCTACACAATCATCTTCTAATTGTTATCAGCTTGCCCATTGATCCAGAGTAAATTAGTCTGATGGAATTTAATTAAAACACATTATGTCCATAAAATTATGCAAACTGGAACAATGTTGACACTGGTCATACTGTGCAAGCTAATAATTAGACACTGTGTCATTTTCTGAACTTTCAGAGAGAACATTAAACAATAAGGCATTTATTAACACGAGAACCTTTCCAGGGGAAAATGGCTGGCAGGAGAATTGAGAGGAAAGGACCAATGGTACACAGTGGTGAGAATGAAATGTGAAGGAGGTTTCGGTCTCGTGATTCTTTTTTATAGGGTGATCTCCATCTCTTGTTTGTGAAGATACCAAATCTTTGTGAATTCAATAAATAATAATCGATTTTTTAAATTCATGAACGAGAATTACTGAAACCCTTGAAAATTCCATCTAGGTCATTATAATATATCATTTTCCCTTGCAATGTAGTTTTATTTCACTGCAAAATTACATGTAAATGCTCCAGCTCTCACTTGATGAGCAGCTTCTGTCCTGGCTGAAGCATTTATTGAATCCATTTCACAAATTTTGCTTGTACTAATTTTTATAAAGAACATATGGTTGGCTTGTTTATATCATAGATTCTAATCACCATTGAATTTAATATTCTACTCCTTTTTCAAAAGGCCTATTTTCTGGCTAAGAGCTAATACTTCTTAGTCTCCCACCTCATCATTCTACAATAGAAGTTGTCTTCATTTCAGGCACCCTTTATCTATTTTCTGGCAGAAGAAAAATTTCTCAACCACATACAAGATCAGAAGTCAAGCCCCCCCCACCCCCAAATGTACACATCTGGGGTTGCACACTGGCTCTCAGCCTCATCAGTCCCTAAGAGTCTGCATCTTGCTCACCAGGCTCTAGGATTCCAATTAATCCCTGAGCAAAATTTCAAATAATTTCATGTCATGAATTTTACATCACTGGCAAAGAGACAAGCACAAATGTTAAATTCATGAAGACAAGCTTCTATTCTTCTTTACTTTGAACATAAAGCAATTCGTTTGAAGTGAGTATACACAAAATCATATTAGCACAGGCTAAATTTGAAGAGCTCTTTCATTCATTGAACAAAAATTAAAGATAATCTTCTAGGTACTAGGAATCACACAGAGATGATTCTATAATGGCTCCTGTCCCCAAGAAGCACATAGTCTGCCTTGGTTTAGCCATTCACTCAACAAATGTGTGCTGAGCAGGTGCTATGTGCCAACCACACCATAGGTACCAGGGTTACAGCAGTGAACAAATAGGCAACGCTCCTGCTTTACTGCAGGCAAACAATAAACAAATGAATAAACACAGTTGGTAGTGATAAGTGTTATGATAAAAATGTATCAGTATGTTATAATAAAGAATGACTACTTGACAATACGCAATACAAAATGCTGATGATGTGTTACAGAATTATATACCCGAAACCTATATAATTTTATTAATAAATGTCACCCCAATAAATTCCACTAAAATAAATAAATAAATAAATAAAATATAACCCCTCCCATTAACTTTCTAGTGAAAATTAAAATCTAAAAAAATGAAAATCCAAAATCTTTCTGTTAAAGTCCAAAAGGGCTAAAATATAAAAAAAGTCTTGCTGTCCTCATGCATTATTAATCTAAAAAACTAAATTGCAAAAATAAAATAAAAAGAATGACCAGAGACTCTTTTTAAAATAAAATCAGAAATCAGGCAAACTTTGGTCTCTGCCCAACCCTGCCTGCCATCTTGTTTTTATATGGCCTGTGAGCTAAAAACGATGCCTACATTTTTAAATGTGAAAAGGATCACTAGCTTTCTATGAGAACAGTTGCTCATAGCATTAAAGACATTGCCTCTTGGCCTACAAAGTCTAAATTCTTTGCTACCTGACCCTGTACTGGAAAAGTTTGTAGACCTCTGGCTTAGGAGGCCGGCTGGGATAGGACTTTCTGTGGAGGAGACACTCCAACAGAACTGAATGTCAAGAAAGATTCAACCATGGAGAGACACGGGGAGAAGCAATACCAGCACAAAGCCTCATGGCGGAAATGGGATTGACATATTTGAAGAAGAAAACAAAAGGCTGATGTAGATGGAAGGTAGACAGAGGACGAATTCAAAGATAAAGCAGGGCTAGAGAGAAGGACTAAGCAGTGCAAACCAGACCTGAGTGAGATAAAATAATTCAATTCAAAATATGCAAAGGGAGGAAATGGAAATTCTGGGTGGCTACATGGCATTTCATCATGTTGATGTTCCCAATTTACTTTAAGTGTCTTCAATGAATGGTTCTTTGGCTGTTTTCATATTTTTTTAATTTACAGACAATGCTTCTATAATACCCGCATGTGAGTATCTTGACAAACTTCTGGAAGTCAATTGGTAAGGTAAATTATTGGCAGTGGGTCAAATAGTATGGATATTTTTCAGTTTGATAGTAAAGTGGGTATTATGGAAAAGATTGGGAGAAGGGAAAGAGGGGGCATCTCTGGCAAAAATGATGTGAGCAAAGGGAGTGGGAACCTCACTGACATGCACAGGACAGTGCCAACGCTAGCTGGGCTGCAGCGAAGAAGGGGCAACTTAGGTAACGTTGGTTTATAGAACACAGTGGCAGTCCTGATATCTATGGAACCAATTCAGAGAGAGTAGATAATCATAACCACAGTGTTTACATATTCCCTGCTTCTGTGGCTAACCTGAAATCAGGAGGGAAGAAGTAATTATTCTTTTGAATTTCCTGATGCTTTTCTTTCTTTTTTTAAAAAGGTGTCTTTAAAAAATATATATTTTAGAGAGAGAGGGAGAAAGGAAGGAAGAAAGAGAAAAACATCAATGTGTTGTTCCACTTACTTATTCACTCATTGGTTGCTTTTTGTAGGTGCCCTGACCGGGGATTGAACCTGCAACCTTGGTACATTGGGACAATACTCTAACCAGCTGAGCTACCAGCCCAAGGCCCCCTGATGCTTGTCTTAAGGGTAATCTTATCTTCAGAAGATGTGGTTGTGGGGGAAAATTGGAACTGTTCTGAGTAGAAGATCAAGTAGAAAATGCTTTGATTGATTATGTAAATGTAAATGATGACAGTTCCTACTCCTGACTTCCTCCACTTCAACAGTTGACACACGTAAACTGAGTTTCTGTTGTGATACGGAACTGTAGTTCCAAAAGTAGGGGAAAAAATAAATAAACTGAGCTGCTGTTCTGGATTAGCTTACAGCCTAGTTGGTTCCCCCAGGAAGTGTTAGTGGCCCCCTCCTTGGTAGGGTCTCAGCCCATTTACATCTCTCTGTTACAGCACCTCACACACATTTTATAACTAATTGTTCAAAAGATCACCCCTCACTGTCAGTGTCTAGAGGGTATGAATTCCACTTTATACATATCCTCTTCCCAGTGCCCAGCCTAGTTGTTGCTACCTACAAGGTGGAAGGTACATATGTACTCAATGAATAAACAAGCAAGCAAGTGATTAAATATGATCCACAGTCATTCTACAGATGCCATAGAGGAAGTACATGCACTCACTTGTTTCCTATCTACCTCTGGATTTTAGGTGACAGTAAAATAACCTGTCAACTTGGTTCATCCTGTGGGGGCTGGGTTGGTGGGGGGAATCTGTTTATCCAACTTGTCCAAGTTGATCAATCTCTACATTTAAACTGCTAGTCAAGTTTCACCAGAAGACAAATCTCTCTGGGCTTCAGTTTCCCATCCCGAGAAGCCACAAGAGTAGTTGGAAGAGCAGACACTTGGGGTCAGGGGCCAGTGCTCTAAATGCTGCCCACCTTTACCCCAGGCAGCTTTCCCTGCACCCTATTCTTAAGTAAACTGAGAATAATAACACCAACCTCGCAAAACTGGAGTCCTGATTGAAAAAGAACATGATTAACATAAAACCTAGAACATAGGAGACACTGAATATATGTTTAGTACATATCATTTACATACTCAGTACGTATGCTCTTCTCCATTTCCTAACCAGATGGGCAGCCCCTTGAAGGGAGAGCCCACGTATCCCAACTTTGTATCCTGTTTCCATTCTCAGCACAGGAAAGATGGTAGGTATTCAGTAAAGATTTGCTGAAGGTTAGAAGAAAGGACTTCAATAAGCTAAAGAGTTTCATTTGTACATTTCTTTTAGAAAATAAAATTTACCATCTTCTAGTCATAAAACATATGATCATTGTATACAGTTTAAAAAAAAACAGATAAGTATACAGAAGAGAATTAAAATCACTTATTTTCCCAAATCATAAAATAGAAATAATATCTGAAAACATCTTGGTCTCTTTCCAGTCTTGTTTTTTTTAATACATTTTTGTATGTATATATTTCTTTCTTTATAAACATAATCATATTTTTTCTGTTGGCTTATAATGTGATTTTACTTCTCTACTTAGCATTATATTATAAGTGCCCTTGAATGGTTCTGTTTTTTGAAAACATGATTTTTAATGGTGGAATAATATATTGTTGTACCATAAATTATTTACCATTTTTCAGCTGTTGGACATTTACTCTGTTTCACTAACTTTCACTATGTACCTGAAATAACACTAAGCTGGCTAACCTCATATATAAATATTTAACCACTTTCTGATTATTCTGTGATATTCTTGCATCCCTGGGGGACCACCTAGTATAGTGGTAAAATAAAAATTCCAGATTCTGAAGACACCCATCCTAAGTTAAAAGCCGAGCTTTACTAGGAGCTACATCAGTACCCTTAGGCAGTTACTTAACCTTTGTGGGTCTCAGAATGTGTGAAAGGAGAGGACAGTCCTGTGGGTGTGCATTTATGGGTATAAGTTTACCACTGGATGATGTAATTAAATAAAACAAAAAAGAGTGAACAGGTCATGTCTATATATGCACTCCAGGCCAGCCCTTGTTTTAAATACCAGGACATCTATTCTTAATGTAGTTGAAACATAAATAAGTATGCATTTTAGAGGTTTTAAATATTTTCTTCAAGGCGACAATTGCTTATGTGTTCAGATTAATGAGGACAGGTGAGACACAAGTGGTATATTTCACCCAGCACTGTTAATGTTGTGATTTTGCCAATTAACATACTACATCTTAACTGTGGATAGAGATGTTGATTGTCTTTGTTACAAGATGGGGTTAATGCCAACAATTTGAGACAAATAGCACTTAACCCCCTGAACTCTGGGTAAAGAGGGAGATGGGTGTTTGCTTTTGATCATTTCAGCCTTTTCATGATCTGAATCAATAAGTTCTCCTTATAGCTTTGAGTCATTGTTCTAATTAGTACTCCTCCTGGTCCTGGCTTACAAAGCAAAATATAATTCAAATTATATTTGTAAATTCCAACGAGCTTTCTGGGCTCATGCCATCTCGATAAAATAGTTTAAATGTCACTGCTTGTTAAAAATGCTTTCCATATGCCAAAATATTTATACTAGCAAATTTAAATTACATTTGAAAGAAAAGAGTATTTTTAATCTATGAATATATTATATAATGCTATTGTAGACATTGAGGGTATATGATAAGTAGGTTCATAACTAAATAGAGAAAACATATACATATATGTTAAGAGCTTCAAAATAAAAATTAATAGCAGAGTGTGATGATTATGAAAGGAGAGTAAGGTGACATTTTGAATCCAGAAATAAGATATTCAGAAGAAAAATCACCCACAAAAATCCCTTGCTTTGCCAAAGTACCGAAATCAAAACACAGCAAAGTGAACATTGGCCCTGACTTTTGCCCAAACATCTAAAATAACCACACAGAATTAAAGAGAACTTTTAAACCCAAAATGGTGAACTCCGGTGTGTGAAGTAGAGTATCTATAAGGGATTGGGTTGGTGAGGAATCCTCCCTCCCTTTTGCTCATGAGAGGCAGGTGGGGTGCTTGAACTGGAGATTAACAGCTCAGTTTAAGAACTGCCAATTCTCTGTTCTGGGTATAACCAGAGTGCCCACTCAACATGTCGCTTGAATGGGTCACGCACATCTTTTGACTGGTTATCTGCTGTGCTGTAGCGACTGCCGCACTAGACCGTAAGTACCCAGAAAGCAAGGACAGGTCATTCACCTCACCTCTGTAATGTCCTCTGGGGCACAGCAGGTGCGCGGTGCGTACATGTGCCAGAACGAATGAACGAATGAGTTGGTGTGTGTTCCCTTTCACCCTGCCACCTGTGTATGCCAATGAAAAGATAACTTTTATTTGTCTCTTGAAGATTCTTATCAAACTTAGATTCCTATTTTCTGAAGCTGTCTCCCGAGTTCGCCGTGGTATTCCCCCATTCGGTGATGGGCCTGCGATCTGTTTCATGGGAGTCATGGCTGGGATCAAAATGACTGAGCAATGTTTGATAAAGTTGCGTTTTTTTTAAATAATATTGGGTATTGCAGTAATAAACTATGTGTGTAGTCCTTGAGATAAAATCACAATTTGTATTATATGTAAATATATATATATATTTATATAAATTAAACATGTATAAGCTGACAACTCATTAATACAAACAGTATCTTATGTCTGTTCGGTATCCACAGCGAAGCCTCTGGGCTCCAGTGGGATCCTAAAGACCATGAATTACTGAGCGCTGCCTCCTCCCAGGTGAGAGGTTGTGCGTATGCAGACGGTTCGTGCCTGCTGTTGCCTGATGTGTGACTCTGGAAGCTCAGAGGCATCAATTGCATGGATGTGTAGGTCAGGAAGACTGAATGGGCTGGCACTGTGAGGTCCCCAGAACTGCACAAAGCCAAGGAAAACCCCGGACTCCTCTTCAAAAAGAAATCAAATCGCCACCATTTTAGTAGCAATGTGTTTGGTTTCAATTCTTCACAGTCTTTACCCTCTTGTACTGAACAAGCAGAATAATTAAGGTGGATCCCAGCACAACAAAAACCATTATTTAATCCCAGACATTTTGTTTCTCCTTTTCTCTTGTACCACAGAGACCCACTAATTGCTATAAATGGTTTCTTTCTTTTTGATGTAACTTCATTTGGCCAAAGCTGCATTGTTACATCATAAACATGCACTGCTTTTATTTAGAAAAAGATTTTAAACTTTATCAGTAAATAAAGAAATCATAACCTCCTGTTTGTTTGTGGTAAAACCCCGTTAGGAATCCTCAGGTTTGCGATGGGGGTGGGGGGTGGAAGAAGAGTTTCTTGGACTCAGGATGGTAAAGAGCGATCTCTAGTTTTGTCCTTATTTCCTCGTTTTACAGTCACCATGAAATACCATATCGCAAAATCACTGGACTCCTTTGTATCTCAGTCTCATTGCTTCTCAAATGAAAATAAGGTTATTTCTACTTATTTCACAACATAAGAGGGAGTCTAGGAAGACCCAAAACAGAGCCTGGGGAAAAAGTTTCTCAAAGATCCTTCTTTGTACCTCTAACAGGCACATCACTGCCTTACAGACAGCGTAGCAAAGCCAGCTGGCCAGCTGCGTAACCATCCTACCTCCACCACCACCACAGGCTTTCAAGTTTCTGAATGCTCTGGCAGCGTCGTCCCTGCCTCATCCTAACGTTAAGTTCTCAGTTTCAGTTTATTTATAGAGGGGGCTGTATAGCTTAGGTTTTGAAGTTAACCAACCCATATTCAAATTCTTATTTCTCATCATGTATTTGTTGTATGATGTTAGACACATGACCAGTCAAAACTTCAGTTTTGTCATCCATTAAATGAGGCAACTAATACCCCACAAGAGTGTAGAGATTACTCAATAAATGATGACTAATATTAATGTCTCATAGCTAAGTGACCCAGATATAAATGACCTAAATACTGTGGGGATAATGAAGGGTAAATCAAAGATATTTTTGGGTACAGGTACCTATAGGTATTTCTTGGTGAGTGAAACAATCATATGCTACATCATTACAGCAACAATGGAACAATTAAAACTGCAACTAATAATTGGAAGTAGGTTTCCTTTTTTCTCTACTTTTCAAATGGTTTAGTCTGCTGTCAGCTACATGATTACAGTCTATACTATATCCTGATGCCATGCTAACTGTAATAGGGAAATCTCAAATGGTGTAGGATGGAGTATTCCAAACAGAGAAGGCCAATACACAAACTATTAGAAAAAGCAGTACCCACAATAAGGTGGCTAAGAGTTTAGAACAAATTATAGTAGCTGGAAAGGCCTTTCAGTTTTAAAGTTGGCCTCGAACGAGATCAGAGCATTTTAACAAGAGTAGGAGTATCTTTAGCAAAAAGAACATTATGACCATAAACTCGGACAGAAACACCAACATGGAATATTTTGGGACATTGAGGCAGGGGAGTCTGACTATGTGGATTGAAAGTACCATTGTAAGGTTCTGGGGACAACACAGATGTGTGGGTTAAGGCAGTGTCACCAAAAGCCTGCTTTTGATATACCATTTATTGAGGAAAGGGAGTCACCCTAGTTGCTTGGGTGGAGCAAGAGTATTATCAAATATTTTAAGAAGTATTTAATATGCAGAATGGGGTAGTAGCAAAAGAGGCAGAAAGTGGTAAGATTTAGTAGTGGAGCTGTAATTTTTGAGCTCACATCATAACTCATTAATGCAGGGAATATGTACTTCTAAATTTGGTCTTACTTAATTTGGCCTTTCTCCTGCACCCACAGGCTAGTGAAGAAAAGAAAAATCAAATGCCTAATCTGTTTTAAACATAGTTCCATCCAATCATCTGAGTAGTTCTTACTAAACAGTTCTTACAGCTATTGCTTAGTATTTCCTGCACAATGCCACTCAGTCTTTGAGACAGCCTCCCTCTCCCCTGTTTTTCTAAGATGATGTTGAGATGCATGAAGGGAGGAGGGTGACCTATGTGACCCCATGGCATCGGAGAGGAGAGGAAGGGCTTCGTGTTGGTCCTTGGTTTGGCACTGGCCCCATCTACTGGTCTCAGCACAAAGTCTTCTGTCTACCATCTCCATGTCGCTCGCCCAGCTAAATTAGCAGCTGAGGTTTCCCTCTCACGTGCCTTGTGATCTGCTCTCTCAGCTTGCTCAAAAACCAGGAGGACACTCCAGCTGACTTAGCATCATCTCTGACTAGCTGCAGATTTCCGAATGTCAGTTACACCACCTATCAATCTACCTGTCTAGTGATCTGCCCGGAATTTCTGCCGGCCAGTCCCTTCTCCCTGTCATGTCAGCAGTAGCAGGTCATGGCTTTCTTATCAGGGTTTAACAAGGCAGAGTTGAAAATGCTGTGGAAGAACTATGAAAAGGCATGAGAACGCTAACCCTCAGGTCTCCCCTTTGTCTGATATGTCACGCCCCCTTGTCTAATTTTGGTGGCTGCCTTCCAGGTTTACTCAGAGCTGCCCCGTCCAGACTTAACTGTTGGGACCTAAACTAGACAATAAAGTATACGGAACTCAATTATCTTTTTAATAGGGAAACTTACACACTTTATTGGTTGACATTAGAGAAGGCTAAATAAATGGCCTACCGGTCCATATTCATGGATCTGAGAAAGCAACAGCATAAAGATATTAGATGTTGCCAAACTGGTTTATAAACCAGTTTATAAAATGTAAATAAAAATAAAATGAAAATCCAAATATAGCAGTTATTTTGTAAAACTTGAAAGCTAATTCTAAAATGAAACCACCAATGAGATACTACCACAATCACCAGATTAGCTAAAATTAAAATTCCTGACAATACTAAGTGTTGGAGAGGTGGTGGAGAAACGGGATCTCTCATAGACCACTGGTGGCAGTGTTAATTGGCACAAACATGTGGGAAAATGTTTTGGCACTTTCTACTAATGCTAGATGAGTAAGTATTGTGGGTTGAATCGTGTTCTAGGGGAAAAAAATATGGTCAAGTTGTAACCCTAGGTATCTGTGAATGTGATCTTACTTGGAAATGGGGTCTCTGCGGAGGTAATCAAGCTAAAATGAGACCGTACAGGATTAGGGTAGGTCCTAACCACTGGCTGATATCCTTATAAGAGAAAGGAGAGGGAGAGATATGGAGACAGAGATGCAGAGACACTGACATGCAAAGAAGAAGGCCATGAGAAGACAGATGCAGAGACTGGAGTTATACTGCTATAAGCCAAGGAATGCAAGGATTTCCAGCACACACCAGAAGTTAGGAATAGGCAAGAAAGGATGCTTCCCCAGTGTCTTCAGAGGGATCATGGCCTGCTGACATTTTTATTTCAGATTTCAAGCCTTTAGACCATAAGAGATAAGTTTCTGTTAAGTCACCCAGTTTGTGGTACTTTATTGCGAAAGCTCTAGAAAACTAATATGATACACATACCCTATGACCCAGCAATTCCACTTCTTGGGAAAATGATACAGAATAAACTGATACACACATATGCTAGGATACATTTAGAATAATATTCATGGCACACTCTTCATAATAGCATCAAACTGGAAATAACCCATATGTTCATAAACAGGAAATGGCTAAATTAAGTTTATTAATTTATTCAACACAATGTATGGAATACTTACCATGTATGGTGCTAAGCAGTGAATTTGACCCTAGTAGAACATTCTTTCTATATATTCCAGTGGAGGTAGACAGACCATATATATAAATATCTATATATATATATATTTTTTAATATATATATAGTTGACCAGAACTATGGAAATAAAATGTAGCACAAGATGATAGCGATTGGAAATGCCACATTGGTGCAAATGTCAGCTTTATATTAGGTGGTCAGATGTTATAAACTTAATTGTGTCCCCTCAAAGTTCATATGTTAAAGTCTTAACCCTCAGTTATCTCAGAATGTGACTGTATTTAGAGATAGAACCATCAAAGAGGTCAATTAAAATAAAACTCTTCTGACTATTGTCCTGTAAGAAGAGATCGGGTCACATGGAGGACATACCTAGAGAGACATCAGGGATGCCAGGCCTCTGGGATGTGCCCACATAGAGAAGAGGCTCTGTGGGGACACCGCGAGAAGGTGGCCATCCACAACACAAGAAGGACACATGCTGACACCTTCATCCTGACATCTGGTCTCTAGAACTGAAAATAAACATGTCGTTAAAAACACCCAGTCTGTTTTATTTTGCTATGGCAGCCTAAACAAACTAATGCATTAAGTTGGGCCTCACTAGGAAGATGAGATTTGCACAGATATTTGAAGGAGAATCTGAAGAGAGAATGTTTGAAGCAGAGAACATAGCTATAACAAAGAGCCCCGAGTCAGAAACTTGCATTACATAGTTTTATTAGTTTTTTTAAGCTTTATTTATATCGTTTACACTATTACAGATGCCTCTGTTTCTCCCTCCTCCTCTGCCTACCTTCACCCAGCCCTCACCACCAGCCCCCACCCCAGGCCGTCACCACACTTATCTGTATCCTTGGGTTATACATATATGTTCTTTGGCTAATCCCTTCATCTTCTTTAATCCAATCCTCCCCTCCCATGCCCTCTGATGGCTATCAGTCTATTCCATGTATCCATGCCTCTGTTTCTATTTTGTTCATTGGTTTATTTGCTTGCACTGCATTTTGAGGTGCAGCAAGAAAGCCAGGCATCTGAAGGAGAGTCAGAGTATGAGCGGAGGGGGAAGATCTTAAGGGCTGAGGAAACAGGATAACAGGCAACATTCAAGTGGGGCTTAGAATATTATTATGAGGACCTAGGCTTTTGCTCTGGATGAGGTAGGAGGCTAAGGAGGAATGAGATGCCTTATCAACTGATGATGACAATGAAAATTGTTGTAACTATTTTGATATAATTTAGGATTCAAAAGAATCATTCTGTGTCTTCTCCTTCTTTCCTTTTCTCCCTGAACAATTTGGTCTAAAAGCCATCAGGTAGCACAAAGCAAGGTGGCATTCATGACAGAAGAACAGAGATGGAGCGATGGTGACCCAGGATGGGTGTCAGGGCCCAAGTGCGGCGAAGAGGGCCCTAGCATAGGAGCCTGCCCAGCACAGGGTGTCAGAGCCCAGGCAGAGGGAGGAGGGCATTTACTTGCAGCGCCGGCCTGACAGGGGGATCAGGGCCTGAGCAGGATGAGGGGGGCCACCTCGTGTGTGGCCCAGCAGGAGGAACCAGAGTCTGAGGGTCTGAAGAAGGCACCTCTACAGAGGGGTGGTCTTGGGTGGGGAATCAGAGCCCAAGCTGGGTGAGGAGAGCATCTGTGTGTGGGAGGCATGGGGCGCAGCTATCAGAGACAAGTTGGGTGCGCAGGGTGTCTCTGCAAGGGAGCGAGTGGTGGTGCAGATGGAAAAGTGGTACAAATACTGAAATATATTAGAGATAATGGGTGCCAAGTTTCTCATGGTTACAGGATGGAGTTATAAATATAAAAGAGAAAATGAGAATAAACCCCGTGGTATTGAAAGATAATTGGTTAAAAACTCTTGGTTTTCAGTATATATAGTTATGAAAATAATCTAGATGTGGATATATGTGTGTGTATACACACACACACACACACACACACACACATACATATTCCCTAATTCTGTCCACTGAGAGGGCTGGGAACAGTGACACCCCCAAAGCAATGAACACTCCTAGCACCCAGATCATGGCTTCAAATACTATATTTCACTATAAGGAACTAGGCCTCCTTGAACAAATGGCTGATTCCAAAGCTAGTGCAAGGAACGTATAAGATGAGGCTGGAATATCTTGTACTAGAAATCAAAGAAGTGTTAAAAGAATGACATGTTAAAAGGGCACAGAAGCTAGCTTGAAGGGGTTCACATTGACCAAGCATGGGGCAATTTGAGCATCACAATAAGTAATAGGAACTAATTATAACTCATTGAATAAAATAGAAAATTGTAAGTTCATACAGATATCAATAATGAATAAATGGAATGTTTAATGATAAACAGGATATTTACACTTTCAGAGTACTTCCTCCCTGTAGGGGTCTTGCTAATTACACATGGGAATGGAGTACACACTACCAGTTGTTGAAACCATGTGTCATCTGAGAGGACCCAACACTGTCATATCCTTGACCATCATGAAGGAACATCAGATGCTCCAAATTGAGGGACATTCTAGACGGTCTCCTGCCTATAATCTTTAAAAGGGTCAATGTTATATGAGTCAAAAACAAAGGAACTCTTTTAGACTCGAGTAACCTAAAAAAGACATAACAGGTAATTGCAACAAGGGATTCTGTGCTAACTCTGTTGGCTATATGAGACATTATTGGGACAATTGACAAAATTTGAATATGGTCTGAACACTCAATAATAGTAATATATTGATTCTAGTAACTGTGTTATGTTTACTTAGGAAAATGTCCTTGTTCGTCAGAAATATGCACTAAGGTACTGGGCAAAGTTGGAGCATAAGAACAGCATACTCTCAAATAATTCAGAAAAAATAAATGTTCTTTGTACTTTTCTGCAAGTTCATAATTTTTTTCAAAATTTAAAAATTATTAAACATAAGAATTAAAAATGGACTCAGAGACTTGTGGTATAGACTTGTGGTCAAGATGGAGGTATAGGTAAATATGGCTCTCCTCCTTGTACAACCACAGTGAAAATTACAGCTAACCTACAAAACAACAGTCACCCAGAACCATCAGAAAACTGAGCTATTTGGAAGTCTGACAGCCAAGAAATTAAAAAAGACACGTTCATTCAGATGGGTAGGAGGGGCAGAGATGTGGAGATGTGGTCAGGCTGGTCCCACACCCATATGTGGTGGATAAATATCAGGAAGGATACCTTTGGAGCAAGGGATCCCAGCACCACACGAGGCCACCCAGCCCAGGGTTCCAGTGCCAGGAAGAGAAGTCTCCATAACTTCTGGCTATGAAAACCAGTGGGAGTTGGGGCAGCAGAAGTAATTGTGAGATTCTCAGATGTCTCCTCTTAAAGGGCCCTCAAAGGACTTAGGACTTACTCAGACTCACTCCCTCTGGGCTCCAGCACTGGGGCAACAGCTTGAAGGGCACCAGTGGCAAACAGGGAGAAACTGAAGTGTCTGGCATCAGGGCAAGTGCTGGGGGACAGTTGACTCCCAGACAGAACTCCAGAGGCCAGGCAGTGGCCATTGTTCTTTTTCTGATCACTCCCCCATACAGAGCCACAGAGTGACAGGACCATATCTGAGACTCCATCAACCTGATTCACAAGGGTTGCCTCACCCTCGTGATTACCTAAGGCTCATCCAACCCACTGGTGTGCTTTTCTACGTTAGTCCACAATACTAAGACAGGGAGTTAAAGCCGTTCTACTTAATACACAGAAACAAATACAGGGAGGCTGCCAAAGTGAGGAGACAAAGAAATATGACCCAAATGAAAGAACAAAACTCCAGGAAAAAGAACGAAACAAAATAGAGATAAGCAATCAACGAGATTCAGAGTTCAAAACATTAGTTACAAGGATGCTCAAGGCACTCATTAGGTACTTCAACAGCATAAAAAAAGAACCAGGAATAAAGGAAACTTACACTAGGCGAAATAAAGAAAAAATTACAGGAAATCAACAGTAAAGTGCATATAGCTGAGAACCAAATCAATGATTTGGAACATAAGGAAGAAAAAAACATTCAATCAGAATAGTAAGGAGAAAAAAGAATGCAAAAATTTGAGGAAAGGGTGAGGAACTTCTGGGACAACTTCAAACATACCAACATTTGAATCATAGGTGTGCTGGAAGAAAAAGAGAAAGAACAAGAAATTGAAAACTTATTTGAAAAAATACTGAAAGAAAATTTCCCTAATTTGGCGAAGGAAATAGACATACAAGTCCAGGAAGTACAGAGAGTCCAAAACAACATGGACACAAGAGGACCACACCAAGACATCATCATGAAAATGTCAAACATTAAAGATAAAGGGAGAATCTTAAAAGCAGCAAGAGAAAAGCAGAGAGTTACCTACAAAGGAGTTCCAGTAAGACTATCAGCTAATTTCTCAAAAGAAACTTTGCAGGCAAGAAGGGACTAGAAAGAAGTATTCAAAGTGATGAAAAGCAAGGACCTATAACATACAGTACTCTATCCAACAAAACTGTCATTTAGAATGGAAGGGTAGATAAAGTGATTCGCAGATAAAGTTAAAGGAGTTCATCATCACCTAGCCATTATTATATGAAATGTTAAAGAGACTTATTTAAGAAAAAGATCAAAACTGTGAAAATTAAAATGGCAACAAGTTCACAACTATCAACAATTTAATCTAAAAAAGAAAATAAACAAACAAGCAGAAGAGAAACATAGATAGGGAGGTCATTTGGATGGTTACTAGTTGGGAGGGGGAGAACCAGGGTAAAGGTGCAGGGATTAAGAAGTACAAACTGGTAGGTACAGAATAGGCAGAGGGTGTTAAGAACAGTATAGGAAATAGAGTAGCCAAAGAACATAGGCATGACCCACGGACGTGAACAAAAGGGGAGGAGTGCTCGAGGGAATGGGGGTACCTGGTAGGGGGGGCAAAGGGGAAGAATGGGACATCTCTAATAGCCTAATCAGTAAAATATATTTTTAAAAAAAGAATTAAAAACAGGGACTCAAATAAAAACTTGTACACAAATGTTGACAGCAGCACTTTTCACAATAGGCAAAAGCTGGAAACAACCAAGTGCCCATCAGTGGATAAACAGATAAATAAAATGTGGTCTATACAAACAGTGGGATGTTATTCAGCCATAAATAGAAAGGAAGTACTGATACATGCTACAAAATGGATGAACCCTCTAAACATTATGATAAGTGAAAGAAACAGCCACGAAAGGTCGCTTATTGTATGATTCCACTTCTATGAAATACCCAGAATAGGTAGATAAATCCGCAGAAGTAAAAGGAACTGGGAGTTGCCATGGGGTCAAAGCAATAGGGAATGTGGAGCGATTGTGTAATGGGTATTGGGGTTTCTTTGGGGATGTTAAAAATGTTTTGGAATTTATAGAAGTGGTAGTTACAGAACATTGTAAATGTACTAAATGGCACTGAATTGTACAGGTTAAAATGGTTAGTTCTAGGTTATGTGAATTTCATCCCAATTTTTAAAAATATTAACGATAAATAAATATGTAAGAATTCAGTCTTGGAGGGATGAGGAAGGATCATTCCAGCTGCTATACTGAAAAGAATTCTGTGTAGTGGCTGTAAGTGTTGACTTCAGTTAGAACCCTACTGTGGAAAGCCAGTTCAAGCTCATGGTATATTGGACAAGACTGCTGGCAAAGAATGTGATAAGAAGTAGTTGGATTCTGAATATATTTTGGTGGCAGTGCTAACAGAAGTTCCTTAGGGTCTGGATGTGAGGTGTGGAAGAGAAATGAATCACTAATAATTCTAAGGATTTTTGACTCAGCAACTGAAAGAATATAGTTGCCTTTAATTAATATGGAAAGGTTGCAGCAGAAGCTGAATAATCAGAGTTTAGTTCTGGCCAAGCAGATTTTAAGATTATTAGAAGATAACTGAGTGGAGATTTGAATGGGCATTTGGATATACAAGTCTAGAATTAGAGAAGAAATCTGGGCTGCAGACATAAGATTTGGAAGTTGTGACTAGATGCAAACACATTTAAGGGTGTTATCGGGTTTTAAAAAATAAAATCACTGTTTTATTTTGAAATGTCCTTTATTTATGATGTCTTCTTGAAGTATATTGACTGATATTAATATGCCATATCAGCTTTATATAGTAGGTGCTTGCATAGTATAATCTTTTTAATCCTTTTACTTTTAACCTGACAGTGCCCTTATATTTGGGATGTCCCTTATAAATAGCCCATAGTCAGATTTTATTTCATTATTCTAATATAATCTGGCAATGGAGGGCTCATTCTTTTTGCATAAACTGTAATGACTATAGGGTTTGTTTTAAGCCTGTCACTTTACTGTTTATCTAATTGTTCCTTCTGTTCTTTGTGCCTGTGTTCAACCTTCTTTGCCTTATTTTAGATTAAACAAATATTTTATTTTTTCAGTTTACTTTCTCTTTTTAGCTCTACATTTCTGTATTTTGTTCAGTGGTTATTCTCGACATCACTATGTGGCTACTCAACAGTGCAAGATTCCCATCCAGGGTCCCAAGAAAAAGCAGCCATGCCAAGGCCTTGATTTTGGACTTCTAGGCTCTAGAACTGCTAATAGAATAAATTTCTGTTGTTTTAAGCCCACAGATTATGGTAAATTGTTGAGGCAGTCTTAGGAAACTAATACAGTAATTAATAAAACAATACAGTGAAAGACAAGCAGAAAAATTTCTGGATTTGTTTCCTTTTTCTTTCTTTGTCTGGTACTAACAATGATTTGTAGCATGGGGAAATGATTTTTGGCTTGTTTGCATTGGGTTGGCCAAAAAGTCTGTTTAGTTTTTCTGTGAAATAAAAGACACTTTTTTTCATTTTCACCAATAACTTTATTGATTTGGATATTTTGAGTATGTTGGCTATTTCCCGCTGTTGGCTTCTAGTGGGTAGGGGCCAGGAGTGCTGCTAAACATCTTCCAATGCATGACAGCCCCACAGCAAAGAATTATTTGTCCAAAATGTCAATAGTACCAAGAAACTTTGCAAACCATTTTTGACATGTTCAATCAATCACAGTACCTTCTCCTTACACTGCACAAATCTTTCTTTGCATTTCAGTTGTGTTTTTACCTTTCCTGAAATAATAAAGCATAATATGCCAAAAATGTTGCATATCTTTTTCCATGTTCACTATTAAAATGCACAAAAATTCACCAATTTCCATTTGTTAAAAAATGCATGCTGATATTACAGCTGTCACAATACAATCTAACAAAATTGTTTCAAATGAAATTAAAGACAACTAAGCACTACTAGAGCCATTGCATGGAAAAAACTAAACAAACTTTTTGCCCGACCCAATATATTATCACATGTTTCTATAAAGGGTAATCAAATTTCTAACTATATAAACAAAAATAAATAAATAATAGAAAGTTAAAGGTGATACTAACATGTTTTGGTCGAAAGATGTGACAGTAAGAAAATGTTCCAAAATATTAGGTCAAGGAGACTGACAAAAAGATTAGCTGGTTAATGAATGTGTCAAGTTTGAAAGGGCAATAAGACATCAAGTGAAGAAATTCTACATGTAATTAGAATAATCCAAATCTAAATTACTACTGATTACATTGATCCCATTTATTGAAAACTATCCAGCACTCTGTTAATGGTTTTACATCATCAAATTTGAAACAACTCTATGCAGTAGGTATTATCTCAATATTCGAAAGAGAACAATTGAAGCTCTGAAAGTTTAACTATATGCGTATCTCTAAGTCCAAGCTTTGATGCTCCACTGTTCATTTCAAGGGGAAAAAAAGCACTGTATTATTTGTTTAGATGGAAATGTAGGATTTTTCTAACTTTCTTTGGAGAATATTAAAATCATTTATATGATTTTTTCCTAAATCTTTTTTGAAGCTATATTTGACTTGATGTTTACTTTTAACTTTTAATTCTCTTATATAAATTGGAACTTTTACTTATTATGGGATATACCCAAAGTGCTTGATTCTTAAGGATAATGAGAGGCAGAGTGAAGATTCTTTGGAAAAGTTAAGTGAGTAATGACAAATCGATAACATCAGCCATTCACAACCATATCTTTTCATCAGAGAAAAGAACATCTTTGCAAGAAAAAACTACAATATTTGAAGGCAAGAAAAGACATTAATTAAAACTCAGCTAGTTATAAAGCAGCAAGTTTTGAAAACTTTATTTTGAAAATCAGATATTCTTGCTAGTAGAATTTTTCCTTTGACCTGAAAAAGAAAAATATGGAGCTTTGTTTGGATTTCTTTAAAAATCCTTATCTTTTTCAAGGCAGAAGGAATATCTGTTAAAATTGTACAGATTACTAAGTACAATTGGTAACCTTTCACTGAGCTTGAGACCTCCTTTAGTCTGCAGAAGATTTCCCCCCAGGGGGCTGTCATCACTGATTGTGGGTCCCACATCCTGGGGCTTCACTGACTCAGTGCCTCGACTGACCAGACAGTGACACCTGCCACCATCCAGCTCTGACAAAGAGAGATAAATAGCTGAGCACAGTCAGTGAGCTGATGAGTCCACTGCCAACAACACCTCATTTCCTGAGCGGTCTCCTAGCACCTTTAACGGGACAGGGAGCTGGAGACAGGTGCCCAAAGCACTCACTGAGGTAGAGGCCACGTGGCCAGACTTTCCATTGCCAAATGTTATAATGTCCAATTATCTCTGGTAATTTCTCCAGAGTGGCTATTGTCATGATACCTAGGCGATGAATCAATTCTATTGGCATGAAGTTCTACCATTCTCCCTGCATTTAAATGGTGAAAAAATTGATTGTCTGAGGTCACATGTAAAGTCAACACTCAACAGTCACTCCACAAATATTCAGTCATATTTGGGATGAAGTCAGGTAAGGAGTAAATTGAAAAGTACTGGTCTCCGTTGGTCTAAAGCTTTGCTCAGACTCTGAAACGCACTGCTAATGTCACCCTTCTCCCTGGAAGCACAGAATGAGAAACACACCTCCAGGTAATTAAAAGACAATAGCCAGTGAATCTACAGTTATCCAAAAATAAAAAATTAATTTAAACAGATCATTTAGAGGCCCCTTTTGTTTCAGTGCTGGTTGTATTGTAGTTTTGGTCATTGGAAGTAGCCAATCAAGATTTTATTTTTCTTTCTGAATTCTTTCCTGCTCATTTGACACTTACTGTTGTTGATATAAATGATATTTGAACAATAGTACATACCTGGTCTGGTTTATGGTTATTTATATTTCTAAGAATTTATTGTACTATAAGAGCAGACAGTAGCCCTATAAATTGATAATTAAAAATTATACAACTGGTTATGAACTGATTAGTCATTCCCATTAAGTGAATTTTAATAAGTGACCATGAATTAGTTAATGACTATAAGTGAAAGGCTTAGAATTAAGAAGAGCACATTTAAAAAGCCCTATCTGCCCTTGCCAGTATGGTTCAGTGGATTGAGCACCGGACTGCGAATTGGAAGGTTCCTGGTTCAATTCCCAGTCAGGGGACATGCCTCGGTTGTGAGGCAGGTCCCCAGCTGGGGATGTGTGAGAGACAACTGATTGATGTATCTCTCATACGTTTCTCTCCTTCTCTTTCTCACTCCCTTTCCCTCTCTCTAAAAGTAACTAAATAAAATATTAAAAGAAAAAAGGCCCTATCTTCCTATTACTATAGCACCAGTCATTTCTGTTGGGCCTTATTTAGAATAAAATTCCTTGCTTATTGGGCATGTAGGTCATTCAAGCTTCATGAAACAACACAACTCAGAATGGCATAAACAATAAGGACATTTACAGCAACGATTCGGGTACAGACGTAGGCCTTTTGCAGAGCTGGTTAATTCGACAGCTTAATGATATTGCCAAAGGTCCAGCTTTTCCTTCCTGGGCTGACCAGCTCATCCTGGTTTTCCCAGGACTGTCCTGATTTTAGTGCTTAAAGTTCAAAGACCTGGAAACACCCTTGATGACAGACAAACTGGGATGGTTGGTTACCTTACAGCCACTTCCATCCTGAGTGTGTTAGCTTTAGTCCTCAGAGTGAGCCCTTGTTTCTAAACATGACTACATTACCTCTAGTTCTCACTCTAATGCATTCAGGGAAAGGAGAGGGCTTTTGTCTTTTTGTGCCTTTATACAAGAGCCAATAAATTGTTCTAGAACCTGTCCCACAGATTTCTTCAGTGTCCCATTGGTCAGGACCGTAAGGTATCCCCTTTCTATAACCCATCATTGGCAAAGGAAATGGGGCTGACATGACAGGCTTAACCTAGTCAAGGTTCAGCCCCTGGGGCTGAGAAGTCTTCCCCTCTAAGCACAGTAGTGAGGACAAGTGAGAAAGATACAGGTGCTGATGGATTTGGGTGATGTCGGTGTAGCAGATACAGTTGGATTCCTATGTATTTTATTTTCTAGTTGATGCTTGTCTCCCTTCCCCTGTAGATTCCTCAGGGTGAAGGGATCTCTTCCCCATTACCTTTGAGGGTGTCTGTGGTGGGGAAGGAATGAGACCTTCCCAGGAGATTCTAAGACTCCTCTTTTCTCTGCATTTTGATCAGAAGCCACAGCAATACCAGCTCGACTTCTGTGACTCGGACAAGTGATGCCAGTATTTCTAAAGCTTCCACTCTCCAGGAATTAGACTCCAGCTTTGCAGACATGAGATTCTTTCTAAATTAAGGCCTGTTTGCTTCCTCACATTGCACCCCTCATATTTTCTTAGTCTGCAACGTCATTACCTATGTCCATACTGAGGAGTTAAAATGTCACCATTTAACATGGTCTTGGAGGCGGAGAAGAAGTGAAGTGGGTGTGTGTGTGTGTGTGTCAGGAGTCTTTCCCATGATCTGGTGTTAATTTGATAAGCTACCTTAACATCTACAAAAGGTTCACAAATAGAACCACCAATTTATGTATAAAATATCTCTCCATTGGAGGAAATGTTCTATCTTGTCTTCCAGAGTCAGTAGGACTCATTTAGAATTCATTTTTCATTTTTCCCCAGATTTTCAGTAGCCACAATGTTGGATTTCAGCTTCAATGCCCTTGAGCTGTAGTGTTGCAAAGATAGACTGAAGTAGTATCTCAGTTAAAGATTAAAAAAATTTATACCAAAGATGTCAAACATTAAATAAGCCATTTTTTCTACCTAAACTGGTAGCTACCTTTGTGCGACTTAAAAATTAGTAAAGTAACACCTTCAATATTGTCAAGGAACTGCAATCCAGTGACCCTATTCGTTGCTTTTTCAGAATGTCTGTGCTGAAGATTTTTACAGGCACTAACCGCCCATCCACAGAGGACCTCGTACACCACCTCTGCCATTTCGTATCAATAGCAGTGAATGTCCTTTGCAATTGCAAATATTTGCAAAATAATCTTGAAGTAGGTGGAGACAGAGTTTGCAGACAGTTTAGAATAAAGAGCCTCCATGTGCAAATGTCAAAATGGAAAAATATTTAGCAGAAAATGGGGCGAAGTGACAATACAAGTGGCCAGATCTCGCTGTTATCACTTGCTGTACATCTCACAAGACAGCTGACTCCCCGCTCTGTATGGGTTCCAGCACCCAGTGATTTATTGGGTAATTCAGCATTTGCCAGTATGTCTTGTGCTAATTAAATGCATCGCACTCTATTCAGAAATGTCACAATTGATTTGTCTTCTGCAAGCACTGACTTTATTTCAATCTTCTGAAAAAGATTTTATGAGCCCCAGATAACTTATCCTGGCACATTCATCTCCCGGGGTAACGTCTGTGTGTGAGGGCAGGAAGAGAGGAAGCCCTCAGTGAACATTCGATACAAATACCTTTACGAACATCTTATTTATCCGCCATGTGCCATATATCTGAGAAATAGCATAGGTGTAACAAAATTACAAACTGCCCCATTAACCTATAAAAGCATTTAAACGTGACAGAAGTTAATGTAAAGTGATATTGACAGATTTTATTGGATGATGTTAGATCAATCAAAAAAAACATGTAAGTTGAAAGTGTTATTTATTATGAGGTATTTACTTATTCACAAATTGATTTTGACTGAATTTTAGCTATTAACTAACTTGCATACAAGAGGAAATTGCGTAACGTTGTTTCAGACACAGAGAAGAAGAAGAAAATGCAGCCAAGTGGAGTTTTTAGGAGACATGAACACACCTCATACTCACGTAGGTTAACAAAGACCACAGACTGACTACTAGCCATTATTTAATTCCAGGTAGGTTTTCCCACCGCCTTTCACCCCCTGAACATAGTCACAGCTTCCATGTTCAACGTCTTCATTAAGGATGAGCCACAAGAAAAGTATCCAGATTAGTCCAGGGAAAATCAAAATTCAGCCCCAAACAGCCACTGCTTATGAATTGGTAATCAGAGCCGCAGCAAGAGAAAGCAGACCACATAAGTCCTACTGAAAAGAGCGGTCGCTGCACCTACGTGACCAGGAAAAGATTACTTAAAGAGGAGACATTATGCAGCTTCAGCAGGGAAATTTTAGAGGGCATTTTTCTGGAAATTAGTAACTCACTTAACTTGTATTATTTCACTTTTCTCCTTGTTTATACTAACATTTGGGTTTGGGTGCAAACACGCATGACTGAATAGTAATAATAACTTGCAGAACCCACTTGGTCTTTTGGTAAAGACATACTTTTCTGTTGGAACTAAATGTAAGGCTAATCATAAGGGCACAGCTCTTTATAAAGTTCAAGTAGGTGTTCTACTGAAATGGCCATTGTCTGTTAACTTCTATCTATTTTAGGGAAAGTCAGTCTATGTGAGACTAATTAATTTATTCTGAGGTCCTTAGAATCAACCACTTCATCCTGCTTCTAAAATAGTGCAATCAGATTTATTTTAGAGTCACTCCATAGGATTTGGTTTGTGAATAGCTAAAGTAAATCTGAAAATGACTATAGAAAGTTCTTTAGCACAAAACACAAAAGGACTATGTAAGGAAACAGTTTATCATCCAATTTCTTATGCCTTTAAACTTTAAGATAAATGATTTTTTTTCATTGACTAGAATAGGAAACTGAGATGCAGATTTATTAAGTGCCCTCACCGACAAGGACACAAAGAGCTGCGAAATGGTGGAACTGAAACTCAAAAACCGACTTCCATCTCCAAATTCCTTCTCTTTCCATTAGAGCACAGTTGGCACTGTGCGGTTGGACACTAGATACACAAAATCAAAACATTATCAAGAAAGATGGATTAACCCAGTTTTACATCATTTGGTGTAATAATGTATCTTCTTTTTTATTTAATGCACTTTTTATTTTAGAACAGCCTTAGATTTACAGGATTATTATGAAGGCAGCACAAAGAGTTCTTGTACACCTCAAACTCAGGTTTACCTACCTATTGTCCACATCTTAAATCAGTCTGGTACATTCGTCACAATTTCTGAACCAGTATTAATACATTATAATTAACTAAAGTCTACACTTCGTTCACATTTTCTCAGTTTTTTCCACAATGTCCTTGCTCTGTTCTAGGATCCCACTCAGGACACCTTTAGTTGTCATGTTGACATAGAGTCCTTTTGGTTGTGACGCCTTCTCAGATCTTGCTTGCTTTTGATGACCCTGAAAGTTCTGGTGAGGACTATTCAGGTATTTTACCAAAGTTTTTTCAATTGAGATTCGTTTGATTTTTTTTTTTCATGATTAGACATACTCAAAACAGATAATTTGAAGAGAATTCATTAAGGATTTTTTTTCATTAAATAAAAGAACTTATTTAAAAGACATGGGCAGATTATTAAAAGAAAAAGAAAACATAAGAGTAAGTGCTGTAACCCAAAGGGTTATTACCTTAAGACCAAAGAGACAAGGGAGTGGTTATTGGGTTGTAGAAGAGAATTGTGGACAGATTTGCCTTAATAGGACTTTTAAGAGGGATGTCTCTGGCTAGAAACAACCTGCAGGAAGTGACGAGGGTGAGGGCAATAAAGGCCCCGGCTCACCCTCTTCCTTCCCTCTTGTCTTCTGCTAGAGCTCCCCTTTGCTGAACACAGGAGGAAAGGATGTTCCGTTTGATAGTTCGTACAATTCAGCCTCTTGGGCACAAAGCACAGTGGAGCAGACTGAAGCATGGATGTGGACAGGCAAGTGGAATGTACATAGCATGACTTCCAACTCTCCCAAATCCTTCCACTGCCCTCCAATTTTTATTTGGTAGGTCAACAGTGGGCCAAGAAATTTAAATTTTTAAAAGCTATACAGGTGATTTTGATGACCAGTAAGTGCTTGGATCACTGCACAAAATCACCTCTCTGGACTGATCATCAACACATAAAATTTATAATATGGATGCACAAACAGAAATTTCGTGAGATTCCACCCTTAATTATACTTACTTCTTAATACTTAATTCGTAGGTTCCATTTATCTAAGGATGTAAAAAGGCAATGACTATGTGCAATGAATGTTTTTTAAGGGTCTGAGGGAGCCAATACACAGGCAAAAGGTGCTTCAGAGACTATAGGAAAATTAAAGTATTGCAACTGGGACACCTGGAAAGGTGGAATTAGGCTCCTTCCTCTCTGGGAGTTAAGGAGCTTAGCTCTTCACCCTCGAAACTTCCTGGAGAACACCCCTAAAGTTCACAAGAAACATGAAAAATCAGCAATGTCAAGCTACTCAACCCTTCAAGAGATGATAGAGTCATCAGATAGAGGCAAGGACATCTTCCCAACAAAGGCAGCCACTGTGGGGTTTAAAGGATTAGTTTTTCTCAGGGTCAACCGTTATCATTTTTTGCAAGGGAAAGGAGGGAGTATCTAGGAACAGCTAGGAGTCATCAACTCACTTCTCAGAGTTGTTCCATGGCTCCCTTCATTTCCTAGCACTTTTATGGAAAGAGGAAGGCAAAGGAGGAAAGAGGGCAACTTGCTTTCAAGTGCTAAACAGAAAAGTTCAGGACATTTCCCTAAGGGCAAGTCACATGACCTGCTTTAGGACTCTCCAGATTACTGTCACTGACAACACAGAGTAGTAAGATGAGAAAAATTCAGCAAATCTCACAATCAGCACAGACACACTCACATTTTCACAGATGTATTTTTTTCTGTAATACCAAAAGCCCTGTTTTTACTTTTTAAAGTACTCGAAAGGAAAAAAATAGAACTGGAATTATAATATGAATTTTGTAAAGAATGCACTTTGAATGTATTTTTATCTTGAATTCACATAGTAACATCATGATGCATATCTCATACAAGAAGGCAGTTACTAATGCATCTGTATCCACGAAGATTCCTTTGTTCATTCAAATACCACAGTAGGTAAGTGCATCACGTTGCTGTAGAGGAATAGTACATAAATATGTCTATTCCCCAAATGACACGAAATGTAAACACAGTTTTAGGAAAATCAGATGTTTTAAATGTTTCTAACTTTTCCCACAATATGACATGGATTCCACTTTTTCATTTTTAGAATAGTTGGTATTATTAATCCCACCCTCTGATTCGTTTTTGTTCCCTAGATCAGTATTTGACACAGTCTGCTAGCATAGGTTCTGTTTCTATAGACAAGAGTTTCCAGATAAAGAGGGCAGCTACAGAAATTTCTAAGATCAAGGAATGTGAATGTGGAACCACAATTAACTGACAAAGAGAGATGCATGGGTCGGCTTCTATGAGGTCAGAATAGAGAAAGCAATTTCTGTTATGTGGCCAGTAAGGGCTTTTCTATAGTCATCTCTAGAACTCAGGAGGGAAATGAAAGTAATTGTTTTCCTGTGGATGCGCCACTCTGCCCTTAACCTTTGAGGTGTTAGAGGTTAAGATGACAAATACAGATGCGAAGTATTATATTTGTCTAATTATTTACACATTAACAGTCAGGCTAAAACTATGAAATATGTTCTTCCACCTTAACAAATATACCTTCACAGTAACAAAACGGAAACATGCATGTAAAGCTATGGTTTTTTTAACACTAAAAATAGGTAAAACAGCAAATGACTAAATTTAATTATTTTTATGTGTCAGGATATTCTGATGATGCATCAGTGAGTAGTAAGATAATGACACATAACTCAAAAAAGAAGTCATCCCAAAAAGTTAGTTTTCTTATTTTTCTTTATGCAAAGTCAATAATTATGTTGTTATAATGAAGATGTGTATATAATTTTTATTCCAATATCAGTAATCACCTAAAGTTTCATTTACCATTGTGATTTTAAGTGACAACATACATTTAAATATATTTTCACCCAAATTGTACCTTAAAGTAAATGTAATCATTTAAAACCATTTTGCATGTGCTTTTAAAAGATTTTTCTTCTATAATATTAACTAAAATAAAGAGAAAATACTAATTGCATTTAATGTATAGTAAAATTTTTAATTTGATCAATTTAACTAAAGTTTTTAAGCAAAATTATTTAAATTCAACTAAGTCTCATTAAGTACATTTAAAAATAAAATTATTCATAATCCAGTGTTCAATGATCATTTAATTGCCATTGTAAAGAACTGATATCATGCTTCACATACCTGGACCTACATATATGCAAATTTATGAGTGGGAGGAAATACATAGTGTTGTTCCCCTGCCAACACCTGCAACTATTGCGAATATTACAAAACTTTGTGCATAGTACCAAAACCATGGACTGGGAAAGAACAGAAAGTTGAAAACCAGACTACAGGTACTACTGGAAATTACACTTGTTATTCAAGAATCTATTGTATTCAAGTCATCTTAGAGGAAAGATTTGGTAACTTAATTAACCTTCCCCTCAATTAAGAGCTTCCACTATTCAAAGCCCATGCCATGCCCCAACTTTTTCTCCAACCCAGCACTCCAAAACCAACTCCAAAGTCAAAACCCCACTAACCTCTAGGGCATGCATTGCAATGGCATTTTGTTCAAAGTGAGAAATCAGGGAATATGCATAAATTTTCCCTGGGGTGTTAGCCACCATTGCAGGTGTTTAGGACTTTATGGATTCAGGCTTGTAGAGATTGAGCATAAACATTTATCTGTGGTAGGTATCTGCAATTACATGGGGCACTCTAAAGTTCACGGATGCAATTTAGACTAAAGGACCCCACTCCTCTACCTACCCCCACCACCACCACAAAAGTTTAAACTGATATGTTTGACTAAATTCACAACTTCTTTTTGTATGAGTAGAGCAGAGGCTGGAGAAACTGGGTGAAGAATAACACAGTAGGAATGGTGGGACTTGTCACAAAATAGAAAGGTCATGCCTTCCTAAAGGCTTTAAAATTGAAAAGTGATTTATCAACACTTTAGAATCAATCTTGAGTTTTCTTACCACACATACACGAATGGTAACTATGTGAGGTGATGGATGTGTAATGAACTTGATCGTGGTATACATTTATTAAATCAACACATTGTATCCCTTGTTAAAAAATCACATTGTACAACCTAAGTATATATTATTTTATTTGTCAATCACATCTTAGTATGGCCATAAAAATAAATTTCTTGGCCAAATTGTATTGTCGACAGTAGGTTTGAGGCCACTGCAAGACCCATCCAAAGAGGCTACTACAAAATTATACAAAATAATTTGTTCTATAATAACAAATATAAAAGCTACAGATACAATGCTTATAGGTACTACTCAATTCCCAGACTCAATTGAAAAACACAATTCAAGGAAACTCCAAAGCTTGTATTATGAGTGCAGTGTTTCTTGTCAAATTCAACAGGTCTCTTGTTAACAAAAAAACAAAAACAAAAAACAAAAAAGCCCACTAAAAAATCCACACTCACGCTTCAGTATCAATTTCTGCTTATTTTGGCCTGCTTATATTTCCAGGCATGGGGGGCAATGCCTATCCTGATTTGCTCTAACATTTCTTTATTTGAGGCTAATCCAGGTTAAGCTTAGGTTAAATTTCACATTGAGTCAATGAAAATGGTGCTTCCTGTATAACTCAGGACTGAGCTGTATCTCTGACTCTTTCTCGAGTTGTATCCTTGACTCCTAAAGAGCATTCTAAACAAATTAGAAGGCTTTTATCTAAATATAAATAAAGTATAGAGTGAATAATATCCACCCAAAATGAAATACTAGTAATGTTACATGATAAACATAGTGCTAAACACTCATTTATTCCTCAGAAGCATCCTATAAAACTATTATAGGTGAATTATTATTATCACCTTTGTCGCACAAGTGAGAAGGACAGGACAGAGTGTCAACTCACCTGCCCAGCGTCACACAGCTAATGTGGTTTAACCAAGACTCAAAAGTATGTCTGCTGAATTTCAGAGCTCATTCTTACCGTTTTCTTTTTGCCTGATAGTCTACATGGCGCTTCCAATTTCCTACTGAAATAGCTCCCCTCCCTTAACTTCATCTCTATTTCAACTCTGCCCATTCAAGTAATTCTTTTTGTAAATTTTAATTTGAGTACACATATTTAAGCCTATTTATTAAAACCAATATGGCCTCATCTCTGATATAGATTGTTTAAAAAGAAG
Source organism: Mormoops blainvillei (assembly GCA_004026545.1). Taxonomy (NCBI): domain Eukaryota; kingdom Metazoa; phylum Chordata; class Mammalia; order Chiroptera; family Mormoopidae; genus Mormoops; species Mormoops blainvillei. The sequence continues at coordinate 112,903 of PVJD01003037.1, read as the reverse complement.
AATGATAAATTCTTTTTCACATCCTAACATTTTAAGCGTATTTCAATAGAAATTACTAAGGAACTGAAACAGAGATATAAACATATTTCTCTACAGAGAAGAGCTCATAATAATAGTTTATATCTCCTAAGAAGATCAAGGAATGACTTGCAAGATTAATGGAATTAACTTTAAAAAGTGATGAAATTTTCATAAAATGGAGATTCTCACAAGGTATAAAACAAACTTAAATGTGATTTAATAAATTTTTAGAAGTGAAACTCGAGGGCTATCTTGAAACTACCCTTAGTCCAAAGAATCTTTTCACAAAGAAAAATAAAGGTACGTTTAAAGAAAAAAACTTACTGAGGAGCACAAAGATCCAGGGCTACAAAACACTATGTTTGACTACATGGCTGACCCATTTTTGCCCTGCCTGTGACTTTCTGCAAGTTGACTCAGCCAGAGTTTTAGCCCAGACCAAATGGTTGACCTTCACTTGAAAGGTAAACAATCACCTACAGAAGTTCATGATTCAGAAATGACTCATTGGTGACCACTGTCCATGAGCACTGTCCCATAAGGATGGACACCTGCTTCATGATTAACCTCTGCTATGGGTTCAGTTGACTTGGAAACTGAGCATGTGATTAATGAGTAAAGAGTGTTGTTTTTCTTTTTTCCTTCCTCTGCTACTTATAGTATCTGCACCAAGAGAGAATGCTATGGCAACCAGAGTATAAAGGAGTGATGGAAGGATGTTGCAGGGTGATGACAAAAGTATTTTTCGGGAAGTACTGAAGCTATAAAAAATAAATATGAAACATAAATTAAGTCTTAGAAAAAAAACAGAAAATGAAAGAAGAGGAAAAATTCAAGAAAGCTGAGCCTTTAGGAGAAAGAACAAAACTTTACAGGCATTAGCCCTGGCTGGTGTGGCTCAGTGCATTGAGTGTTGGCCTGCAAATGGAAGGGTGGCCAGGTGGATTCCCAGTTGGGGCATATGCCTAGGTTGCGAGCTAGGTCCTTGGCTGGGGGCATGCGATAGGCAACCAATCGATGTTTCTCTCACCAATTGATATTTCTCTCCCTTTCTCCCTCCCTTCCCCCTCTCTAAAAATAAATTAAAACATTTTTTTTAATTTATGGACATTAAATAAAATGAGAAAAATTTGTAGATAACATAGAAGCAGCAATAGCAACAGAGTCCACTATTTAAAGAGTGTTAAGGCCATCAAATAAAATTAGATAATTTGTCAATCACATCTGAGCAGGCATAATTAGCTTACCAAATGTCATAAACCATCACCATCATTTTCCAGAAGCATCTAGTAAATGTCAGTTGTGTATGACTGGGGAGGTCCTGTTTGCTTTTTCTTCTTTTTTTCTTTTTGCAAGAAAATTGTATATTCTTAGTTTTTACCAAGCACATCCCTTTGGTACACATAAGTGCACAATAGTTTGCTAGTTGTTTTGTTAGGCTGACAAATGTTATCATATATAGGTATATAGTATAAGAAAAAATGATCAGACATGGTTCATAATATGTCACTGAGTAGCTATTCAAATGAATTCATCACAGAAAGTTGCCACTGAGCTCAACATGCTCACTTGAGAGCAAATGGTGAGCTCTAGTCTCATCTCTGGGATGATGGGAGGAGGAAATTGAAGAGCATTTCTAGTGATGGGTGAGACAGAGACAGCTCAGTGTCCTAGGGGAGAAGAGGACTCCAAGGCAAGGCCTCAAATGCCAGCTTAAGTAGGTGTGAATGCAGGACACTCGTATGTGTCAGAGATAAGTGGAAGCCATGGCTGCGGTACAGGAAAATGTCAGGGAAGATGGAGGTAAAATGACTACAAAAGTCCGCATTGGGGGTGGGGCTTTGGTTCTGTGGGTTAGCATATTCCAGAAAGTGGTACTCTTCTTTTCTGACAGTCTTATTTTGGGGGAGTGGGGGCGAGCATGGAAAGTCAAATGGGATAAAAAGCATTTAAACACAGGAGCCAGCCGAGTTGGAATTGCGTATTACCAGCCTAACCCACGTTGAAGTTGGAAATCTCAACAGAAAAGAACAGCAACAAGGCAAATACAGTGCCGTGGCCGTTATGTGCACCTGATTTAAGGCAAAAAACTTTAATATCAGTCTTACTCCCTCTTCTAATTGGAGTCCTGCCCTGGAACAGTCTGAAAGGACCAAGTTCTTCACTCGTGCAGGAAAGAATTCAAGGATGAGTCTAGATGAAAGTAAAGGTAAGTTTATAGAAGCTGAGGATAGTGTGGGAAAGGCAGAGCCCTTGGAGACAGGATTAGGGGTAAACCTGGGACAAGCCACCACTGTTAACTGCTCCTCTGGCTGCAAGTCTTGTTGGAACCTCTACAGCTTAGGATAGAGGAAGCAAAAGGTACATGTCTGAGAAAGGGCACTGGTGTGCTCAAAGAAAAGTTCACACTAACGTTCTTTGTCCTGAGAGTTTTTATGAATTTTCTATAGGTCGGGTTTTTAGGGGAGGTCTCAGGGGAGGATCTTAAAACAATATTCATTAGATTCCCAAGAAAGGGGTGGAGACTTCTCAGAAGATCTCTGTCAGCCATCTTGTGACCTTTTGTGGCTCTTCCGCTTCCAATCATGGTACACGGGGTGTGCTGATGTATTAAAATGAGCATATAGCAAACGGAGCTTGGGGTCGTTCTCTGGTCAGTTTCACCTCCACTTGAATTAGTCTGATTCTAAGTAGTTTTTGTTGTCTACCTCCCTGACTATGGTAATTTAAATCATCTGCTCGTAAGCAACTTTGGCTAGGGATGGTAGGCTCTGGTGATTCATTAGCTAGCTGTTGGTTGCTCAGCCATTCTGGCCACTTGTGCACTCATCTGCTTCAGTTTCCTCACTCCACTCACCAGGGAATTTTTTCCAGTTCCTGACTAACCTGCCTCAGTATGACCACTCGAGGCAAGTGACTGATGACTTTTCCATCAGAGCCTATAGATAGAGCACAGAACATGTACCAAATAGTAGAGAAAGTAACCAATTCATCAAGGCTATGAACCCCCCTAAACTGTCATTAACAGCTTACATATTCACCCTGAAAGCAGTGTTTGAAGGCTGCAGTAGGAGTGCACAGAGGGCTGTGGAGCTCAAACCCACAGTGGGCTTTCTGGTATCAGAACAGGAGAACAGGGTTGGCATGGTAGTGTCTGCAAGATAGGGGTGAGGTTTCCAAGGTCCGGAATGGTGTTCACGAATCATGAGTTCTCTATGGCAGGAGCTCAGCCAGAACTGAGCAGGGAGGCAATGTGATCTCCAGCCGGGCTGATGTCTGGTAATTGGTCTCAAAGAAGCAACAATTACTTTTCAGGTGTCCTGTCAATGAAGACCTAAATACACACTGTACTCGAAAAATGTCCCAACTATTTGTTATCTGCAAATCCATTACTTGCAAGTAGCCTATAGCTTTTGGCCCTAAAACACTGAGATTTACCTCCTTCTTGTTAAATATCTTAAAAGAGAGGAAAAGGACAATGGAGCAGAATATGACTAATCCATCAGTCAGGTCGCTTCTGTGACTATTTCTGAAGACCCTTTGTCCCCTCTCAGTCAGCATTAACTATACAGTCCAATTAAACCTAGCGCTGGTCGTCCACAGGGATTCCTTTCATACAAAAATGCAATTCTCTCCAAGATTCTCAGCATTACCTAATGGCCTGCATAAAATCAGTTTGATGGTCTCTGGCTGGTTCCTGGGGGACAAATTGATCACCATGGCAATAATCAGAGCCTCTCACCCTATAGAGGGACAAGGTAAAATTCACAGCACCATGGAGGAAGCTTATCTGATTATCTCCAAAGGGTTGCCTCCTTGGGGTAGGCTGCTATTGCCATTAGGCTGTACACACACACACACACACACACACACACACACACACAGAGCCCCTGTGCCAGAACATGGGAGGAGGCATATGGTTGGAAGCTGAGAGAGGAAAATGTGCCAGCTCCTGACTTGGGCCAGCTGCCTCTGCTCAGGCGGTCTGGGTCAGTGCTCCACAAATGAGCAAGACCTGCTCAGCCCCAGGAAACGGTACCAATGATCCTTGCAGAAATATAGCTAGATTGAAATTGGTAAACAATTTTGCTAGGAAAACAGTAGGATGAAAATCCAAGAAATGTGATCCTTTGGAATTGTTAGAAAAAGTGTTGTGAGTCTAACTAGAAATGCTACTGTAATTATCAATTGTTATATTTTGTTAGATGTTACAATAATTTCACAGAGACTATAACTACTAAAGGATGAACTATATCCACATAAATATTTTTCTGCCATAGTGCACCAAAATAGATCTGTAACTTTTGTTTGAGACATCCTAAAAGAGAATAATTACAATATGGGTGAGGGAGAAATACAGAAGAAAATATACACCTGTGTTGGATAATCTCCATATTGCAACTTAAATGCTTCATGGGCCAAAGAAGACCAAAAATCTACTTTCTTACTCTTGTGTCAAGTTGACCAGTTTACACTGCACAAAGTTGGGATCAAGTTTTTCCAGGAGAAAGTTAATGTTTGCATTCTCATATCACCTATTGTTTTTCTTTATTACTGTGTACCTTCAAAGGCCTTCAAACGGTGCATTCACAGCCATTTCTTCTCTTCAGTGTTGAGAACGCTATAGGGAGAGTTCTCTACAAATTCCAGGGAGAGAAATATTTCCTGAGGCCTCATGGGAAGTTTGCACCCTTGTGAGGTCAGAGGCTGACATGCAGTCCCATATGACAGCAGTCTGGCTGCTTCTTGTGGGACTGCATGCAGTGGGTTCTGGGTAGAGAAATGATGCCTCACAGGATTTTAATGAGCTTGCTGAAAATCGCACTGAACCCAAACGTGGAATGATTTCACAATTAGAAACTGGACTGTCTGTTCTCTTACTATTCTGTCGCTTTTTTTTTTTTTTTGCACTGGGTGTTAATAGGCCCTTCCGACTCTTTTAAGCTAACCCTTTAAATAGATTGCAATTAAAGAATTTCGACAGTGCAATACCATCTAGGATAAATCATACTTCATATCTGCGAAAATAAAACTCTTGTTTTCTTTTCCTTTTTCAGAAAGCCACTATTTTGTGTGAATTTGTGTTCAAATAAATGTGGATTTGACATTTTTTTTGTAGAAATTCTCTTTATTTTCAACTTCTGCCACTTCAAATAAATAGCAGCCTCTTCTTTGACGTGATACTAATATAGATTTGTCCTATTTAGTTAATCTCAGAGCCTCAGTTTCCCAATCATTAAAGAAATTGAGATTCGTGCCTCTGTCCCATGGTTTGATGTGAGGATCTCATGCCGGGCATGTCATAGTCTCTCAAAAAATGTGTTACCACTCTCTTCTGTTCACTAACAATCTTTCTGTGAAGACTTTATGTTAAATATTCTTAAATAATACGATTCTATTTTAGTTCTATTTGCTATTTCAGAAAAATAAAATCCCCCAAAAAAGTAGTTTTAAATCCTTGGACCCTTAATTTAGTGAATCTTTGGGAAAATGGTTAGAGGGACACAGGCAGAAAACAAACTTCTATGAACCCTCATCAGCAATATTTCTCTTCCAAGTCAACTGAATATCCTTTCTCACTTCAAAGTTCTTCATTCCTCCTAGGCCTCTATTCAGGGTACACAGGGACACCCTAAAACAAGAGTCCACCGAAACCAAGAGCAGCTGGGAGACATGGACGCATTTTCTCTGAAGAGGTCCACTGTGACTTGAGGAAGTGTAGCCCCTGGGGTCGGGCAGATCTAGGTTCAAACCGCACTTCTGCCATATTTGGCTGTGTGATTGATCTCTGTGAGGTATCCAAGCTTGCTAAGTCTCGGTTTTTTTTTTACTGTACCATGAGTCATATGCACCTATCTCTTAACATTGTTGAAGGCCCGGGTGGATTCTCAGTGGAGCTAATGAAGTTTAATTAACTCCAGGACTGCTCACCTGCCTGGATCTCTTCGAAGCCCTGTATTTGTATTGTGTGTTCCTTTTCTGAAACAGTTTCCCAACTTGAATAAAATCCAGGCCCCACCAAGTGTGGATCTACTATTGTATGACAATTAAACAAGATAATACATATAAAATAACTGGCCCATAGCAATTGTCAAATAAATGGTACTAATGTCACCAGACTCACAGGCCTTTCCTGGGCCTGGCATTAACTAAATGCAGAGAAGCCTACCACATAAAGTCATTCCCAATAGATTATACAAAGTTTATGCCATCCTACAATATGCCACACCAAGCCCTGCTGAGATGTCTGACACCACCTCTAGCAACCTATCTGGTTTCAACCTTGATCTCCAATATGGGACTACATTTGGGTATATTAGGAAACTGAATTGCAAGATGGGTCAATATAAAGGCTGAGGAAGAAAGATAAAAGCCAAGAGCAATGATGCCATTTGCGAGGGTCCCAGGAGGAGACCTCATCATGGAAGGGGTGGGGAGCTAATGAACGAGAGCCAGGACTGACGCCCTCGGTGGGTTCAGTGCGACACTATTTGTCCACATGTATTCTGTCACCCCTCCACATCAAACCACCTAAAGCACCTCGAGTAAAACACAAAGTCTTCCCATACCCTAGCCTTCCACATCAGGGCCTCTGGTAGCGGGGTCCGGGGTTCTGCAAAGCTACCCACTCAAGTGATTCTGAATCCCAGTTAGTTGAAGAACACCTGCTTACAGATTGAGCCTAAAACAAGCAACAGATTCCATCTAGGGTGGGGCAGAAGTAGGTCTACAGTTGTTCGTGTGGAAAATAATACAATAATTTAATAAATAATAGTGCAAGAATAAACGCTTGTGCTTCATGTACTCCGAACTGTAAACCTACTTTTGCCCCGTCCTGTATATGTTCCTGCCCGGCTCAGAAGATGACCAATTTTCTACCGAGAGTATAACTCTTCTCTTCCACAGTACGAGGCGAGAGTCTGGTTTATATATTTTCTGTCTTCACAGGTCTACTACAGTTGTAGATAAAGAGCATGCCATTCAGACCCATACCGCAATTTCAGCAAGATCAGGCATTTCTTTACATACTGTGGATACGGTGGTTTAATGTTAGCTGAAGTGTGGCGCTACGGAACAGAAAGATACAATTCTTCTGAAGAAAGTGGATTACCAGCTCCGAAAACCTGAAACAAGGTTTCTCATGCCAAGTCGACATGCTTGCTCTCTGGTTCTGACACATTCAACCTTGTTGTCAATAATTTAGACAGAGACCTGGGAAGCATGTGTAGAAGTACACAGATGATGCAAACTATGGAAGGAATAAATGTCCAGAAAAGGGTAAGGATCAAGCTACAAAGGAATCCAACAGGCTGGGATGAGAACCAAAGCCAAGTAAGTTCTTGCAAATGATGGGAATTAGGGCTGTTTCAGGAGGTTATCACAGAGACAAGTTTAGTTTGAGGTAACAGTAAATTACTGTTAATACTGTTACTACTGCTCTTACACTTTTTTTTTTTTTTTTTCAGTTCCTGGAAGAGACTAGTTCTACTCTGTTCTGTGATGGTCAAACTGTATTTTTTGGAACAGATTCACTTCTCAGCTTGACATTTTAAGAGGCGGCCCCTCAAATTACCGTGCAGCCAAAAGGGGGTCGCTAAGGCAGTAAGGAGGCTAGAAAGTAATGTCTATTCCCTATGATAACTTGGGGGAAAGAAAGACTTGTCTTTCTTCAAAGAATGAATTTTCCATAGATGTACTGGTGCTAGGAAAAACCATGAGTATGTGATAGTTGTAAGAAGGCACATTAAGTTAACTACAGAAAGACGCAAAACAATAAAACAGCTAAATCTTCAAAAATGCAAAGGAGAAATCCACCATGGAAGTGAGCTCACCATTGTGAAGGTAATGACCCAGCCAGAACTGTTACAAAACAAATTCTCTCTACAGATATTATTTGGAGAGGGGAGTGGACAAATATGAGGCGCTTTGAACTCCATAGAAAGGTTTCTATGATTTGTTTTATCTTAGCTAGCTCTGGGTTTTACAGCAAATTGAAGAAGGACCATGAGCAGAAAGCAACTAGGAAGGGAAAGGAAAAAATGAAAGGGGAATATAGACACTCAGTAAATGTGCATGGAGGCTTGGGAGGTACCAGATCCTCTTCTAGGCACTGGGGGGATATAGCAAGAAAACAAATCCATCCCTCCCCTCATAGAGCTTCCATTCTACTAAGAGACAGTAATGTCAGGTGGTTTGTTAATTTCCTCCTGCTGTGATAAAGTAAATGCAGGATAAAGTAAAGAAAATGTGGGAAGTAAAAGAGAAGTATAACTGTGCCAAGGAGGACTTCTTTGAATGAATATTTTTCTGTCTAAATAAATCCCAAATTGTATATTAATGAAATGTATCCCACAGTAAGATTGCACTGGCTTCTCTGAAGTGCCGCCGCCTATTCCTTTAGAGAGGGTGCATTTTCTGGCCACACCCCCTTTTTGAACATAGTCAAATGATTATCTAACTCTATCAATATTGACTACATTGTAGGGGGTCACCACCTACCAGATGTTACATCCATCACTGCAAACGAGTTCCCTTTGACATATTGATTATTTCATTTTTCTTGTCTTTTGGCCTGAACCTCCTTTCTAATTAATGTGTTCTTGGTTCTATCAGTGTGTACATTGGATGTTACCAAGACTATACTGTCCATCTGAATCACATATTCAGCTCCCTAACTCTTGAAGCTGCTGTTTCCTATCTCTGACTAAATGATTTTCTTGGGCCCTGTCTCTGTTTACCTTGCTATAGGAGAACTTCGAAAAACTGCCAGATCCTAATGTTAGTATTGTTTCAATTTCCTTTTGTATCTTCTAAGGTAAACTGTTCGTTGTCCACAGGCACCTTTGGCAGCACATGGCTCTAGCTCTAAGAGTCTGACCTAATCAGAGAAGCCCCCTACTTTCTCTCTGCTTTTCTTTCTGGTTTCTGTGCAATTCTGTTCACCTCCAGAAATCAAGCCGCTGGGCTCTGAAGGTCAACTGTGAGGGTGTTTGAGTTAATAACCCCAGCCAGCAAGCCACTCTACATTGATCTCTAGTCCACTAATACACTCATATTTCTCCCCCTGGAATTAGATGCTCAGCTATCTGCCAGGGGACCTCTTCCCAGACAGGCCCATATTTGAGCTATCTAACAGCTCCTCACCGAGCTGTTAGAGGAGACTAACAACCCACATAGCTCATGCTACGTGCGCCACTCTTGGCGAAGGGTGCTGCATTCTTGCCAACCAATCAAACCAATATCTCAATCATAGAAGATTAATGTCCCTTTGCTTCTATCCTTGAGAGGGAAAAATAGCTAATGTGATTCTCTCTTTCATAAAGGCTTCTATGCAGTAAGTGGCTGGGATTAAATTATACAGTCACGTCATCTATCTGTTCGAAAGCCTGTCACTCTTCTGCTGCATTTGCCAACTTGTCCCCTTAGCAGAGGGCCTCAATACTGTGGGAAGTGGAAAGGGAGCGTCATGGCGCAGGGTAATATAATTCTAAATACCATCAAGGCCATAAAATGGGACATAAGTGATAAATAATTTATATTTATCAGAATGACTGCCTCTTATTACAAGTTCAGCAATATGATAACCTCCCATGTAGCACAGACATGGATGGGGAGAGAGATCTGAATTTCAACAGTTTGCTGGGGTTGGGCTGAACTCCTGTTTGAAGCCCTCCGCACCTGGCGTCCTTTCCACCAGTCCCTGGGAAAGAGAGTGCCAGGGTTCGAGCAAGGGAGTAAGCAAGTGGAAAAGGGAATCCAATTCAACAAGCTAATTTGGAAATGATAAAATAATGGCCATAAGTGACAGGGCTAAATTGCCCTTGTTGCTCCCATTCTTTTCTCCGTCCCAGCTCCACCAGCATAGAGCAGAGGAATCCCTTGACTCCTTTATTAACTTATTTCTTCATTCATTCATTTACTGTGTTAAACCCCTACAATGTGGAAGATGCTGCCTTAAGAGCTGTGAGAGACAATAAATTATCCTTTTTGTCATCCTTCTACTCTGATGGTATCTACCTAAATCAGAGCTGGTCCCACCTGACGGTGTTCTCCTGGAACCAGGTTCATGATTTGAAATGCAAGTCCTCTTTCATTTAAGTAGTATAATCAGAGCAAAGTCACCTCTCAAATGATCAATTAAACTTTAACACATCATTTATCACAGACGCAGAAATAACCAAAGGTCAGAGAGGCATATCTCTCTGAAAATAAACTTATCTCTACATACATGACCAAACCTCCTGGCCACCTTTTTTTGTTTTGACAGGTTATGTCTCATACGTAAGCACAGTGTAAGAAACATAGTTATTTTTAGTACAGGCATACCTCAAAGATATTACTGGTTTGCTTCCAGACCACCATGATAAAGCAAATCTTACAACGAAGTGAGTTATAATTGTTTTGACGGTGGAGGGTTGGTCGGGGCTTCAATTTGTAAAACACGCAACATTTGTGAAGTGCAATAAAGCAAAACTATGGAGGTATGCCTGTAAACACCTGCTAATGTACTTGCTTGAAAACACCAACACCTTTTTGCTTTTTCTGCCTAAGGGGCAGTGATCTGCTTTGAGCTGTGTGCATACTCTCCTGAAACGTGGCTATCTTTTCTTTTACAGGAGGCTCCCAGAGTTTCTGGTCCAAAAGAGTTGGTTCAATAAAGTAACACTAACATCAGAATACATTTTTTTAAAAAATATTTCTCCCCATCCTGCTGCAGGGTGCACTTGACAGGCAACCAAGGTGGGAAGACACAGCAACAGCCTCTAGCAACCGAATTTCAGTGACAGTGAGCAGAGGTGCTAGGTTGGTCCCCCTCATTTGGGCAGGACGCTGAGGGCTTTTGGGCACATGAGAGAAGAAAGCAGCACTTTACCGCCACAGTGACTTTCAAATGAATCCCTTTCTCCTTCATCCCATTTCGACTTCATTCTCTCTCTGTAGTCCACCTGGGAAAGAATCCCAGTGTTGAATGAGCAAGCAAATTAGCACATTTCTCAAAATTGCCCAAACACACCAAGCTCTTTTGTACCTCTGAGTCTGTTCTCACACTGCCTGGAATGGTGTCCCCTTCCCCAACCTTTCCCTGACTCCAGACACCAGTAGCTTATCTTTCCAAACGCAGCTCAGGAACCACTCCCCGCGATCCTTTCTACATCCCACTTCACCGCAGAGGAATGAACTCTTTCCCACAGTCAGTTTCCTATTGCAGCTGTAGCAACACAGACTTACTATCTTACAGTTCTGGAGGTGGAAGTCCTGGGATCCTGCCAGCGGGTCCCGCAGGTGGCAGAGGAGAATCCGATTCCCTGCCTTTTCCATCTCCTTGGGGCCACAGGCATTTCCTGGTGCAGGATCTCTCCAAGCACTCTAACCTGTGTGTCCCTCACATCTTCCTCCCCATCACCAAGTTACCAAATCTCCTGCCGTCCTCTTAGCCTTGTTAGGACCTGTCTGATTACACTGGGCCCACCTGGGTAATCCAAGCTACTCTGCCCATCTCAAAATTCCTTCAATTAACCCCAGCCGCAGTCCCTTTTGCATGTAAAGTAACAACTCATAGGATCTGAGGATGAGGACCTGCACCTCTTATCAGGCCGCCAGGTATCAGGTTCTGCCGGCCACACCTCTTTTTGAAGGCCCACTCTCCTGTTTCACATGTCCATGTTAGCTGCCTAACACCCAGACTCATTTTGTTAATAAAAGTCACCCTACAGGCTATCTTCTCCCAGAAGGAACTACCTTGAGTCTTCACATTTTTCTCTCCAGTGGTTAGGGTTTTGCTTCGTACTTTGCAGTTGTTCAATAAATCTAACTAAATGTTTGTGGAAAACAAAGTCAGAAAAAGAATAGTAAGGACAGCGTAACTATAACACTATTATATGACTATAAAATAGAATAAATAGATTTTTGCATGTATATGGATATCGAAACAAAAAGTTTAAAAACTGCAGTCAAATTCAGCACTTTGGCATGATGTTTCATAGTGAGTCATGGAAGAACAAAACCTGGTCTAGATCAGGGACCAGCACATCACCGCCTGTGGCCACCTGATTTTTGGATTTTTTTTAAAAATCCTCACTTGAGGATATATTTACTGATTTTAGAGAGAGAGGAAAGGAGAGAGCGAATGAGAGAGAGACATCAATGTGACAGGGAAACATCAATCAGCTGACCCTGATCAAACCAGCAACCTTTTGGTGTACGGGGACAACGCTCCAACCAATTGAACCACCCAGTCAGGACCATGACCACCAGATTTTGTAAATACAATTTTATTGGAACAATTTGGTCCTTTTGTTTACTTTTTTGGATGCTTTTGTGTGTCAATGGCAAAGCTGAGTTCTTTCAACAGAGGTAATATGTCCTGCACACATAAACTGTTTACTATTTGGCTCTTTACACACACAAAAAAAACATTTAGCTGACTCCTGGTCTAGAAAATAAAAAAAAAGATTAAACCAGAATTTTGTTCCAGGCAGGTGGGATTAAATTATTCTGAAAGATGAATTCACATATTCAACCATCATGACAGTTGAATGCCTACCTATTTAGCTGGGCTCCCTCCGACCTATTAGATTAGCAGGATGCTATTCTAATCCATCCGTGAAATTATAAAGCTTGTCAGTTGATTTCTTTTGAATATATTAATGAGAGCTAAGATAAGCTAGGGCTGTGTCCAAATTCTAAAAAAGATCAAACATCTAATTTCTTAACTCCTACCTTATGAATGTGGACTGAATCATGCCGTCAGTGTTCAGGAGTGGCGCCCTTGGAAAATTATTCCAGCATTCAAGAATCATCATTTCTACTTCCTTTTGAAGGCCTTCACAGACATTAGGGAGAATTCACTCAACTCTCTTTGGTAAAAATTAGCCTATTTGTAAGAGGAAATAAAATGAGGATAAGAACAAAATTCGGGAAATAAAAAAAATTGTTTTCTAAAACATTACCTTTTAACAAAGACGGTGGTTTTGTAGTTTATTTTTAAGAACCATTATTTTTGCTATTTGCATGAAGTTAGAATTTTCGGTATATTGGTTTGACAGGTTTGAGAGAAAATATTTATTGGTCAAATCATCTTTATTACATCACTTAAAAAATTACCCCTTTAATTTTTTTAAAATGTAAGATTAATTTCAGAAACCACTATTACAAAATTACTAACATTTAACCTAGTTCCTAATTCTCAGGAATTAAAATTAAGAGCCTTGGGTTATAATTTCAGTTTTGTCACTTGATGTGTGAACTACAAGTCACAGAAATTTCTGGGGCCTCAATTTCCCCATGTGTGAAATTATAACAGTATCTGGCTCACCTAATTCATAGCACTGCTGTCATGATAAAATAAGGTAACATTTGTGGATTCGTGCAAACACTATACAAGTAAAAGATGTTATTTTGATTGTTGCCTTAAGAGCTACACAAATTGTCTACGGTATTAAAAATGTTCTAGTCATAAACATCTATAATAAGTCTCCATAGTTGACTATGAAATTCTCCTTGCAAATTTCATAGTTTAGATTTTATTTTGATGTAATAAATGGGCATAATTAACTTTTACTGCATGTACTATTTGTGGGGATGTCTTAGCACGTTAAGCACAGCCATCTTTCTCAGCAACACACAAGGATTACCAACCCGAGAAGTGCTATCTTTAAAAACGGGATGATTTCATTTGGAGATTTGAGTTTGGCTTTATTGCTGAGATTAACAAAATGTTGCTGTTTAAAACGAAACTGTTTTCTTTTTCGCACTTCATATTTTTGCTTGGTTAAAGAAACAGCAGTAACATGATTAGATATCAGTAATTAAATATCATTGTAGGACAGTATCTTAATAGCTTATATTTAGAACACAGCCATTCCAAAAACATTCAATTACATAGATGCAGCTTTAATATTTAACAGCTTGTTTCTTAACTGCCAGCCTTCTGGTGAGCTGATGTTGACTATGTATAAAGGAAAGCAAGCAGCTTAGTGTCAAATTAAGAGAAGTGGAATATATTATAATGGTACTTTTATGTTTTGCCATTCTCACATTTAGCCAAGTATAATTTTTTCTTTAATACATTTAAATATCGATTCATCTCTCTTATTTTTAGCAATAGGAGGCTTCAATTTTCTCTCAGCAAAATGATGGTTTATCTAGGAAACAAAGAAGCCAAAAAGTCACTTCACTTAAGCATCATGGGAAAACAAACATGTCTAAGAAGTAGCAGACAGTAAACCAGGCCTCCCCCCCCACCCACACACACACACAAAAAAAAAAAATTCCCAGAAAATAAAGTGTTGATACCCCTGGAAAGCCACCTCAGGAGTGGAGGGGAAAGCTACCTGTACCTCTCTCTGGGACATAAGAACAGCAAGGAAGCCAGGCAGTGGATCCTCTGTGTCTCACTTTTACCCAACACTAAGTATGAAGTTGTAATAAACAAAATTACCCCTAATTTATTTATGGTGCACTTTGTTTTTGAAGAAATAAACATTTCCCCCAAATTTTGGTTTTGATTCCAGTTTCTCAGCTGCTTACTGTAAGTCAGGGCTCAGTTCTCTTTACTGAAAATAATAAAGAGCTACTTATTCACTACGGTAAGTAGAGTGACCTCCAATAATCGCAAGGGTAGGGACATCACTCATACTATAATGACCAAGGTGGTTAGGAGAGCAAGGCTTCATTTCTCTGGTTGGGCAGAATAAACCAGCCCATCAGACAGCATAGACATAACTGCATCTAAAGTTAAAACCGTAGGGGTTCAAAGTTTAGTGCACCACTTACCCCCTGTGTAACTCTGGGAGAGTTGCTGACTATCCAAATCACAGGCTCTTACCTCTGAAATGAGAGCTAGTCATAGTCTCCACTTCCTGGAAATGTCAGAATGATGAGCCTCGAATGCAGTTAATGCCCAATAAATATCAGAAGAAAAAAGGTGAAACATTGCTAGGGAAAAGTCAAGAAAAGGGGAAACGTTCTATGGAACGAGAGTGCCTGTTTGGATTAGAGTAAATCTTTTGGCACAGGTGGATAGCACGGAGATGAGGAGAGAGGTGACTTTTACGCAAGAGCAAACGCGAGACAATATCTCACCAGCGGTCCTGCCCCTCTCACATTGTTTCAGCTCATGGGGTTACCTGGGAATGAGAAGGTTTGAACTTAAGTGCTTCCTCTTGACCTTTGATCCTTAAAACAGTGTTCCTGGCCTCTGCCCTTTTGCACTTAATTATGTCAACAATAGCAATGGCCGTAGGGCCAGAGCAGACTGCAGCCTTTGCTTGGGAACAACTGGGCACGATCCTCACTGCTGTGGTTACAAGTGAGCGCTTTGTAAATATATGCTGAACAGCTGATCTTCCTGATCATTCCCCTCCATTATCTGTGGAGCACCAAGTACCTTGCCTCGGGATGGGGAAAGCCAAAGGAGCGGGTCACATTACTTCTCTCGCAAATGAGGACACTGTGAGGCCCCCAGTGACATGCTGCTGAGAGGCTCTGCTTTGTGAAGGCATCAGCTTGTCAGAGGAAAATGAGCAACGCAGCCAACTGCTCCCCTCTGTCCTGCTCTACTCTCTACTCAAGATGATAATCAATATCCTTTAGTGCTGAATGGCATATCAATGACTGAAATGGAAAAAAAACACTTTATTTGTGATTTGTCTTTCAAGATCTCCAGAGGAGGGGATTTTGATAAAGAAGACTGTAAACATTCTCCGTGCTGTGGAGCCGAGAGAGGACAAACGCTGCTCTCTTTCAATCTGTTAGGAGGGAGAACGAAAGCTGTGCGGGAGAAGCAATATTTCTATGAAATCCTCCCTGATCATTTCCACCAGGGGCTGCCCAGCTTAAAAGCCACACTATTGAAAAAGAAAGAAGTGTGGGTATTGCTGTGAATAATGTGGGCATATACAAGAAATAGCACGGGAGAATGTCAGAGAGATAGCATTAAAATGCCTTTTCATATTCGGCACAGAAGAAACCTTATCTTCAATAAAAATGTCTGATGAATATATGAGCTCCTAATATGCTACTATATCTAAGATTCCATCTTGGAGGGAAAAGGGATGATTTCATTATGTTGTTTTGAAAAGAAACCTACAAAGAGTAAAGAGGAAGTGTCTCCACTTAAAGACTTGAAGGAGATGTGATATCACATTCTGAGAAGTTGTTTTCTGTCACCAGCCATAATAGCATCCCAGATATCTATAGGATTCGACACAAACAGAAGATGGGGCTGCAGAAGAAGCACTTAAAAAAAATTTTTTTTTTTTTTACCTCTGGTTTAAAAACAATAGAAAGAGTGAGGATGTTCCTTCTATCACAGACAAAGGGGAATGCTATTTTTAGGTTAGTAGTAACTTCAAAGTCATAAGGGTCAAAGAACATTCAGAGAAGATAGATTACTAAAGACTTTGCATCTGTAGTGTAACAGAGAATCAGCTATCAACCTGTCAGAGACGAACAGCTGAAAATTGCTTCATTCATTTTAAAATAATTTAAATTCAACTCATTGGAAATAATTAAGTGAAAATAGTTGGCCCCACAAAGAAAAATCAGTGGAGTAAGAAGGCCCATACTGAGCAATATTCTCCCACTCTAATACCTTCAAACCACCCTAGTCCAGGGTTTCTCACTATTGACATTTTGGGCCAGATAATTCTTTGTGGTGGGGGGCTGCTCTATGCATTGTGGGATATTGAGCAACACCCCTGGACTCTAACCACTAGATGCTAGTAGCACCGACCCCCACCCCCAAAGTTGTAACAACCAAAAATGTCTCTAGACATTGTCAAACGATCCCAGAGAGGGAGGAGGGAGGAACCCAAAATCACCCCAAGTTGAAAACCACTGCCCTAAACTCTACCTTGCTTTTCCTTGATCCATGGCCTCCTGTTCACTCAGATACCCAATGAGACTCATCTCAAAATATCTCAGGTCTCACCTTCAAATGTGCTAGTCCATCCTATTCTTATAGACTAACCATTATTTCTTCTTAGATGACCCTTGCACAGACCATTTTTGCTTTCTTAGGCTCTAGGCTGACAACTCCACCAAATTGCTTTAGGCCTCTCATGAATATAACGAAGTTGCTGAGCCCTAAGTTCAAATTCTGCCTCTGATTCTTAGAGGCTGCAAGACATTTAGGCAAGTCATTTTTTTTCTGGGTGTTTACTTTTTATGTGTGTATATAAAAGAGAGAATAATTATATCTACCCTGTAGCAATGTTGCTCATTAAATGATGTTACATGCAAAATCCCTACCAGCGCCTGGACATACTTATTTTATGATAGCTTATAAAATTGGAAACATATTGCTTAGACACAAAGAAATAATTTTAGGGAGTTCCAGGAGGCCAGTGGAGCTGCAGGGGTGTTTGATCATCGGCAGTGGTGGGGATAAAAGCATGCGCAGGACTGACGGGCAGGAACACAAGTGGGTGTGGGTCCCCTGGGCCTTTGTGGGCAGCTTCATGGTGGTGATGATCAGGGTCAGGAATATAAAATATGGCGAATAAAGATGTAAATAAAAGGAGCTGGCGTTGAGAGAATCAAGGGCTATAATTGTGACCAATCCTTTCTTTGTTGTCTTGTGTTTCACTAGCCAACTATTTTCATCTCAATGGTTTTCTAGCTAATTCGGAAGTGGCCACCTGTTTGTAAAAGACCTCTCTATTTCCCTAAGATCAGTTTTTACCTGATCAGTGTTTCTCTGATTGGTTCATCACTTACAACATCAAAACAAAATCTTAATGAAATGCAACGTTTCTATAGCACTTATTTTTGTAACGGTGCAAAAATAAAATGCCTGAAAATGTTTTAGTTGTGTATGAAGATATTCTAGTCTATATTTTTAAAGGGAAGGTAAGTATTAAAAACCCAACACATTTAGAGAATTAGTATTTCGGAAAAATATAAAATGCATTGCATTGTTAAATCCATTTGTAAAGTAGATTTATGTCTAGAATAATACACAAACAATATTAGGTAAGATTTAAAGATAAATGCATTTTCAATCTTCCCTATAATCCCAATATTTGTATATAATTTTACTGTTGCTTAATGAGGGTCTCGAGCTGGTAGACCAATATTTTCTTTTATGTAACAACAGTCAGAAGAGAAATTATTGTATAGCATCAAAATAATAGAGCAGTAGCTGACAAATGAATTTTTCTATCAGATGCAATTCTAATAGCTCTATACAACCACAATTAGACCAAGCCTCAGTGAGGAAAGTCAAGAAAATTAAAACAGACAGGCACCTCTTTAAGGCACTTGGTACAATTTAGTTGGGCTTAATAGGGTCTTTCTCTGGGACTCTGAATAGGAGTATAAGCAGTTCCACCAGAATTTTCAGATCTTATTTCTACCATAAATGTCAGCGGCTTGTGATCATGTTGGTCACAGGGGCCTTTAATTTGACGTGTACAGAAGGTTGGGGCTCCTACAAGATATTATCGTTTCTCTACACACTTAAATGTTTCTCTGCTTTCATTTCAGTTGAAACAAATGCACACCTGGTAATAACCCACCAAGCTGTGAGGTTCCTTGAGTCAGTATTCTGTGCACATCTTTCCAGCCATGTCTTTGGCTGCTATGTACGGCTCTCCCCACATCCATTTTTAGGTGTCATATATGTTATCTCGGTTATATCCTGTTTTATCACTCTATTTTTGAACAACCAAAGAGATCTTGCCTCTATAAAAATTACAAATAGAGACAACTTATTTTCCATCTTAATAGAAGAGAAATCCTATAAATTTTATGATCAAATGCTACCTCTATTTTAAATGTTAAAACGATGAATTTCACTTTTATTACATTGTCTGTTTCATTTTTGAAAATAGTTTAGGGTGCATATCCAGACTGTGAAACTTTCCATGGCAACAAGATATGAGAAAGGATATGGCTTTCTTTTGCATTTTCTAGGATGAACGGCTGTGAACTACTTTGATTTTTGCCTTTTAAATGCATTCCTGCAACATTCACAGATAGGACTGACTCCTAAATTTATTGTGCATACCTCAAAACCAACTGAGCCAATTATTTCTATTTTCTAGCTATATGTTTAATTATGACTGGCATTCTGGTGAATTTCAGGGAAGAAAATTCCTGTACTAGGTACTCATATAAGATATAAGATTATTTTCTTTTTATAGAATCTGGAATCTAGGGGATAGAGAAGTTAGATTTGCGCTTAAGAAAGCTGATACCTCTTCTCACTCTCTCTTTCACACCCACACCCACACACACACACAGCCATATGACCTCCACAATCTCAACCATGGCTGGGATTTGGTGAAGGAAGACGTGAGGAGGAGTTTGTTTGTATACTGGGGAACATGGTGGTCAATGTTGACAGTCCTTAGACTTGAGGAAAATTTCACAAATTCTAAAATCTCAGACCTCACTGTTGTTTTTCCTACTTCACTAAACATTTTGTGTCCTATGAGCCAAGAAGCCTAGCTAACCTCAGTAAGGGGCACGATGACTCATTTAACATTTTCTAAAGCCTCAGAAGTCACTCACCTACTAGTGGGAGACTCCTAGATTCAAGAGTGTGGCCAGGAAACAGGCTCAACAGTCACACAACCTGGCACCATTTTGAAGAAAAGTGGTGCCTTGGTAATGATACTTAAAAATGAATAATTGCATTTGTGATCAAGGAGACAGGGGGAATTTGTGTTATTCAAAGGTAAGGAGCCGGTAATGGCTCTAGAGGATGATGCTTTGGAAATCTGGCACCACATTTCTCTGTTTGCAGAGATGTGCAATTCACAGTCTGTATTTACAGTCCTGGTTTACTTTAGCAAAGGTACCTGTTACATATTTGTTGGTGTTCTTTTACCTTGTGTTGTTGATGCTGTTTTGTTTTTATATGAAGAACTACCAAAGTACAACATTCTGTTTCATGTTTCTCATAAAACATCTATTTACTTAAATGTGCAAACCTGTAAAGAAATAGAGAAAGAGTGGGGCAACATACGATACAGGAGAAAAAATGACTCTCTATCAAGATAGGTGTGTTGTCAACTTATTTTTAGTTCTTATTTATGAAAAATTGAACAGATACAAAAGAATAACTATAACATGTATAAGGTATGATGAATTACAATACAACTGACAGCCATGTGCCCACCACCCAGGATAAGAAATAGAGTGGTTGTGGCACTCGTGAGGTCTCCTATGTGCCACTCCATGATGTCATCCCACTTCCTCCTGGAGGACACTACTCTAAATTCTGGGTTATCGTTCCCTTGTTTTTCCTTGTAGTTTGGTACATATGTTGATATCTTCAATCTGTAGTTTAGTTTTGAATGTTTTGAGTTGATATAAACAAAATCATTGCCTGAATTCTTCTGCAACTTGAGGCTTTCACTCAGTACTGTTTTCTGAGATGCATCCAATTTCATGTGTGTAGCTATATTTTATTCTTTTCCACTGCTGTATAATATTGTTTCATTATTAATAAAAAAAACATAAGAAGGAGACTTGGCTGTAAAAATGCATACATCTTTAGTATTTGTTGTTTAAGAGAATTTCTGTCTTCAGATGTTCTGATTTTTAGGAAAAAGGCAAGGACTTGGTTGTATAATGCATATTCATACTCTTAACTACAGTAGTCCCCGTTTATCTGCAGCTTCTCTTTTCCTGGTTTCAGTTACCCATGGTCAGCCACAGTCCAAAAATATTAAATGGAAAATTCCAGAAATAATCCACAAGTTTTAAATAGTGCGACATTCTGGGTATCGTGATGAAATCTAGAGCCATCTCACTGTGACTCAACCAGGGCTTGAATCATCCTTTTGTCCCATGTCTGCACCCTGTAGACACTGCCTTGTCCATTAGTCACTTAGTAGCTGTCTCAGTTCTGTGTGTGTGTGTGTGTGTGTGTGTGTGTGTGTGTGTGTATGAGAGAGAGAGGAGGAAAGAGGTCACATTCACATAACTTTAATTACAGTGTATCATCATAATTGTTCTATTATTATTTATTGTTAATTTCTTACTGTGACTGATTTATAAATTAAACTTATCATAGGTATGTACGTATACGAAAAAAGCATAGTATAGATGTGCAGGGTTCGGTACTATCTGTGCCTTCAGGCATCCCCTGGGGATCTTGGAGTGCATGCCCTGTGATAAGGGGTACTACTGTACTTGTTTCATCCTTGTCATCTAGAAAATAAGCTCTTTGAGGGTTGCAAAGTTTTCTTTTCCCATTTGCATCATAAGAAACTAATGAGAAAAGTATGTTTTAAAAAATTAAGTATTTGAAACTTCGGTTTGCATGAGAATTTCCTGTACATTCAGTATGGGAGGCCACACTCTTTGGAGAAACACCCGGATACAGAAGGACTGTGGAGGAGGCCAGGAATCTTCACCGTTAACAAGCCCCCAGATGATTGACGCCGTCATCCAGCAGCCTCCTTGAGAAAATATAGAGAGGAAATGAGCTTGTACTTTGCATTGGGAAACAATAGAACTTCTTTTTTGAAAAGAGAAGCAAAAAACAAACAAACAAAAAAACTCCAAAATCGGAGCAATTACAAGCTTAATTTCAGCAAATGTATGAGGGGGTAAGGAATGGCAACAGTGTAAAAGCTATTATTTTCTTTTTTATTGAGGTCTAATTGACACAGAACCTTATATTAGTTATACAATGTATCGATGCAATATTTCCACATATTGAGAAATAATAACCACAATAAGTCTCGTTAACATCCATCATTACACAGTTACAGAATATTTTTCCTTGTGATGAGAACTTTTAACATTTATTCTCTTGGTAACCTTCAAATATGCCATGCAGTATATCGTTAACTACAGTAAATATACTGTACATTATATCCCCATGGCTTATTTATTTTATAGCTAAAAATTTGTACCTTTTGACCCCTTTCACCCACTTTGCCCACTTCCTCCCCCACACCTCTGGCAACCATCAGTCTGTTCTCTACCTATGCGAGCTTGGGTTTTACGGTTTTTTGTTCTGTTTTGTTTTTAGATTCCACATATGTGAGATTACACAGTATTTGTCTTCCTTGTTTTGTTTAGAATAATGGCCCCAAGTTCCATCCATGTTGTTGCGAATGGCAAGATTTCCTTCTTTTTTATGGCTGAATAAAATTCATATATGTATATGAAAAGTTATATATATATAACTTTTAAAAGTTATATATTAAAAGTTACACACATTAAAAGTTATATATATAACTTTTTAATGCATTCATTCATCTGTGGACACTTAAGTTTGTTTCCATGTGTTGGCTATTTGTAAAACTAGAATTGATCATCTATTAAAGTAAACTGGATAAGAAAATCAACTACTTACAGATTGAAAAGACAGATAGTCACACAGTGTGACTTTAGAAATAGTGAAAGACTCTCTAACTCCAAAGTGCTTACCCAAGGTACCATCATGGTATCAAAAATTCACACCATCAGACAAATCACTACTTTGGATTAAGGAAATATATTTTTAAGTGCATTTGCCATGGAGCGTTCATAGGTGTTATATTAAGAAAAAACATACATAGGTAATGTTCATTAATGTCCACAAATTTTTAAAAAATCTCAGGTTTAAACAAGTAGTTGTCTTCAAATAGTTGTTTCTCAAGAACTTACTGTGCTTGAGAAAACTACAAAGTGTTATAAATCTCCAATAATGGACATAAATAGGCAGTATCTTCCAAATGTGAGTGACCGTGGGACACTTTTCTTTCTTTTTTTATAATGTACCTTATTAGACTGGTTTTTCTAAAATCAGAAAATGCGTCTTTCCCAGAAGATCCTTAGTAATATGCAAATGTCCTGACTAGAAGGACAACTCATGAGCCTATTACCATACATAAATACTTGAGCACGGATTTCTTTTCTATCAAAATAATTAGCTATGGAGAAGAGAAACTTGCAGGAAAAATGGACTTACATTTTGGTGTGACTGAAAGACAATGGGGGATGTCTGGGGGATGCTGGCGGTAGGTGGGGAGTATGATGGGCAGGTCGTCTCAGTGCGGAACTGCCCAGTAGGAATTCCTACAGATCCCAGAGCCGGAACGGAGGGCATAAGGGGGCGCCCAGAGAGCATGGGTGCCAATCACTGAACAGACTAAAATGGAAGTGAATAGGGAAAACGGTGGAAGGCATTACAGGCAATTTTTGGTCATGGTAATCTTTTGTCTAAGCCTACCTGTACTGGGGAAAATATTCGCCATTTCATATTTCCAGAGGCAACCGGCCATTACAGCACTCCCTGCTTCTAAGTCCTTTGAATGTAATTCTTCCTGCAGTCAAATATAAACGAGTAAATTACAGTGTGCAAAATAGTGGATACTTTCAGGAATACAGTGTTAATGTCTAATATTCAATATACTGTGATTCTCCAATGCTCTGAAGTTTAACATCAATCACATTTGAACTTCTCATTTCTGTGAAAAATGGGTTCATTTCATTCTTTTAAAACTATTACAGCAAGTCCTTACTTAACATTGTCCATAGGCTCTTGGAAACTGTGACTTTGAATGAAATGACATATAATGAAACCAATTTTACCCTAGGCTAATTGATAAAAACAAGAGTTAAACTTCTAGGGCCTATTTCTCGTCATGAAAACAGCGCCAAACTTCTAAATGAAGAACCCAAAACACTTCAAATATTAAAACTTTGAAATAAATGCAAACTATCCATACATTTAAAGATGAATAAAAACAAGTAAGAATGATATTCTAATTCACTTATTCCAATTCGGGGCCATGGGTGCTAGGGCCTGTCCCGGCAGCTTAGGGAAAGAGGCAGGACCTGCCCTGGACTGGTGGTCCTTCCACTGCAGGGCTATGCACACCCCCCCCACACTCGGACTGGGCCAGTGTAGACACACCGGTGACCCTCACGTGCACATCTTTGGGATGAGGAAGGAGACCGGAGTCCCTTGAGAAAACCCACACCAGACACAGGGAGAATGGGCCAGCTCCACACAGACAGCGGCCCAGCCAGAATTTTTTTTTTTTTCCTTATCAACATTATAACAAAACGACTTTGAAGGAAACATTATTCAAGTATGCAAAACCACAAAGATTTTACTTCTGTATTTTGAATGTATTCTTGGGAAGAGGGTTTAAGTTTCACCTCCTAGGAAAAGCACCTATAATAGTTTCACGTGGGATATTAATTTCTACTGTAAAATGAAGTTTTAGTCAGGACTCAGAACGAACATGGAATCACCATTCTAATTGGAAAATTCAACGTTCTCAAATATTTTAAATAGTTAGGGATTCACTTGAATTTAAAAGCAACTTTTGTACATTGCCTGTCATTATAACTAAATACCGTTCAGAAGAAAGTGGCGCCAGAGGTTTCATTTTGGGAGATGAGCCTATCACGTCAGCACCACCATTCGGTGGAGACAGGACACATGCGTGGACTGTTACTCTGAACTGTGTCCTTTTCCGATGGAAGGAAAAATGTGTCTTGCCATAGAAAGAGTTTTCTTCCTTCTGCTTCCCAACTGAGGTCATATCTTCCGCCTTAATACTCACATCCTACAAACTGTTTTCATGTAAAGTTTCTGCAGCCTGTCGAAAGGCGCCATCCGCCTGTTATAGGATATGCTGAGATATTTGCACCCTATCAACTGCGGATTAGCGCGACAGCCTGCAACACTTTTTTATTTTTCAGTTGAGTGCAGCTCTTGGTGTTTGGGCTTAGGTTAAAAGTGTAGGCTGACATAACTGCCCTCCTTTAACACCTCCTCCGTTCTTTGGATGCTGACCGAAATAATGTCTGATGCTGATAAACCAGGGTGTCCTGTTACTTGAAAGAAGAAAGGAGGCAAGCAAAAAGGTTTTCCTAAAGAAACATTTCCATGACTTCACCCATGCCAGAAGGAAAGCAAGAATCCCACCTTTGGGAGGTCTAAGTGATATCCTGCTCCTACGCGATTTATTTTAAAATATTGTATTTGCTAACAGTTTGAAAACTTGCCTTGTTTTCTATTACTGTATCAATGACGAAAAGTAGCTTTTCTTTTAAATAGGTCGCTGATCAGTCTCAAATTCTGTCTTTTGCACCGTTCTTCCTCTTTACCTTTCTGCTTGTCCCCCATTGGCAGAGGCGGATTTAACAGCGGGCACACCAGGCGCGCGCCCTGGGCCCCGACTTCTGAAGGGCCCCTCAAAACCCCAACTTCACGCTTCTTTCCAATGACACCAAGTTTGGTTTCATATGTGCAATATATATATTATATTCAAATTTTATTGGAAATGAAACATTAATAGTACATAATATTTTTATTTATTTAAAAATACTGTTAACATGTATTTTTATTTTCCCTGTCTCTCTCTTTTTTTTGAGGGAACCAATATTTTCTTCTGTGCCCGGGGCCTCAACCGACCTTAATCTACCTCTGCCCATTGGTTAGAAAGCCATCTTCAAATTGTGAATCAGAGCAGAACCACAGGAATCGCTCAGGGCAGGTGCATCTGCAAGGTCAGGTGTGAGCAATGAAGAACCAGCCTATGTTTTTGTGCAATTTATGGGGAAGAAAAAACTTCCAACCAAGGCAAAGGGACTTCTCCAATCTGTGGATCAGATAGAGGAATTCTATGGCACATTCTCAGTGGCACATGGCTTCCTAAAAACAAAGCCTAACATGAACTTCTGTCTTAGAGCAGGCACCTGTTAACCACCGGCATCTTCATTTCAAAAGCTTGGCCAGTGTCGTCACTGGAACATCATTTCCAGAGACATGACTGAAGACACCTAGAAATGTACCAAACTTAGCTGCAAAATAAGACACAACCAGCATTACCTTTCAGGCCACTGATGCCAAAATACTGTTCTGATCAAAATAACTAAATAAGTTATTTAACACCATTTGTCTCTTTTGGAATATGATATCCAGGAGATGGCAGTGGTGGAGGTGCCTGAAATACGGAGTGTGTCTAAGATTAGTAAGGAAATAATTAACATAGAATTCAGGAGAGTGTCTGCCCTGCATTGGGCGGGGAGGGTTGGATAAGTGGAGAGGTAATGAGACTAGAACAAAGTGTGCAAGAGGCATCTGTGATATTAGTAATGTTGGCTGGTGGGTTCACAGATGTCTATTTTTTTAGGCTTTCTATCTTCTGTGATATTTATTAAATACATTCTTCTGTGTCAATTAAAACACCGTGTTCCTGATACTTAAATAAAACTGTCTATTGGAGAATTCCACGTTTATGCTGCTTTTGTTAGAAAAGATAGTTCTTTATTAAAATGGCCCCACCATCCTCACATCGTATTACTATCTAAATATCAGAATAATGGTATCAGCTATTTTTAGGAAACTTAAGACAAAGAATGCCAAAGCCTAATGTAGAAGTTTTCCTATCACACCGTTTACTATTAAGGACATATTCTGTCCTTAGCCTCAACATGTTCCAGGATGATAGAGTGCTTTCTGACTCACTCTGCTTCTCTACAGTTCAAACCTTTCTCTGGAACTTCAGGTTCTTTGAGTTAAAAGCCCTTTTGAGTTGGCTTATTTCTCAGCAGTGGGTGCTTTTAAAAAAAAAAAATCCCTGTGACTGTCCTTTACCTCCTTCCAAGAGGAGAGGGTTAGATACTAGATCTTTTTTCAGATCTTTTGGTTCTGAAAGTCTCTGATTCTGTGACAACCAAGGAAAGGGTTAGCTTGTCTTTCCAGTTTCCCTGTTCTCAAAGCATCCAGTTCCTTCTTCAAACAATTGAAGAAAAAGAAGAATGTGTTTAATTAGGAATGACTGTTCCCTGACTCCTCACTTCTTTACTCTCTAATGCAAGTCAACTTCCCTTACTCACTGTCCTTACGCCACTCCAGTGTCCCCCTACACACATACACACACATGTACACACACAGAATACAGGAAGCCTAGCCTCACAGAGTTGCTAGCTTAGCTCTAATCTTGCTTCTGCTGACCCGTGCCAGACACTCATTCCCTTATCTAGATAATAACAGTTAACATTTATTGATCTCTTTGTGATGTACTATGCTAAGTACTTGAATTGCTGGGTAGTTAGTTCTTAGTATTTGGGTTTTGGAGTCAGCTCATCCTAGATTTGAATCTCAGCTACAAGACCTTGAGCTAAAAGACTTCACGTCTCTTGAGTCTCAGTTTCCACATCTGTAAAATGGGGATTATGTAAGTATAAAAATCTTAAAATTGTTTACAAAGGGCTATTAGAATAGAGACAGGCCCACAGACTATCACTAAATGATAGTTACTTTTGCTACTATTATTAGCATTATTGCCAGTGCCACTACATTGGCCAATATTCCCTAGGTCTTACCCCTACACTCCTCCCTAAAACTCTCATACCTGATTTTGCTGCACCAGCCTGCGTGTCCAATCCCTACTCCTAGTGTCCTGGCTCCTGGATTTTTTCCTGCCTGATGCTCCTCATATGGGTGGTCTCTCAGAGTGCTGCACCCTGAGGCTCACCTACCCTCTTGTCTAAAACCACATATTTACCTCACTCTACTTGTTGTTTCTGAGTTGCCTATACTTAAACCCCAATTACCCCTCCTGTCTAGCCAACCTCCCAGTATTGCTCTGAAGACTCCAGATAAGACACTTTCACATAGCATGTCACTGAATCCCCACATAACAGGGTCTCTGCCGTTCTCAACATGTAAACTCCAAGGAGGTGTCTTTAATTTTCACCATCTCCCAGAGGGATGGGACATGTATCAGATCTGCTGAGTCACATGGCTATGCCTAGCTGCAAGAGAGGCTGCGAAATGTAATCTTTAACTGGGCAACCACGAACCCAGCTAAATTATTAGTGTGAAAGAAAAGGAGACTGGATATGAAGGACAGCCAGCAAGCTGCCCGGGGGTGATAATAGTATTGTCATTTTCTATGAGGACACTGTGGCTCGGGGGAAATTAAAAGGTCCCACACCAATAAAGTTGAGGAGCCAGGAACTGACATAAGGTCTATCAGACTCTGGAGCTTCTTCTCCTTCTTCCCCCTCTTCTTCCTCCTCTTCTTCTTCTTCTTTTTTGGTTTTTTTAAAACTTTATTTTTATTGTTGGAGCTACTTCTGGAGGTCCTGGTCGGTACTGTCAGATTCTCTGTGTTCACTGAGAATGCAGCTGCTCCTGTCAGGAGATGTGTTATAATAGAAGACCCTGCTCTCTGCTCTCATCAGCCCCGTTTTAGCTAGAAGAATGAAGCAAACTCCTCTCTTCAGTTATTTTTAACTACAACATGACATTTATATACTTTAGTATATTGTTACTTCTCTTAGCAATATTTACTAAGTAAGTGACACAATTGCGCCAATGATTCACACAGAAGAGTTCTTTAGTGACTGTGGTTTTAAAGGATGTGTTCCCTACATAGTATCAAATATTTCAGATGGGCTGTCATCACGAATGGCACAGTAACTATCTGGACCAGGAAGTTCAAGACCCGCAGACTACTTCGGGGAAACAAATGGTAATTGACGTCTTTCATTCTGGGAAGGTAACAGTACCCAAGAGAGAAACTCAGGAAAAACTAGCCAAAATGTGTAAGAGCACACCAGATGTCAGCTTTGTGTTTGGATTCAGAACCCATTTTGGTGGCAGCAAGAAAACTGGCTTCGGTATGATTTATGATTCCTTGGATTATGCAAAGAAAAATGAACCCAAACATAGACTTGCAAGACATGGCTTATATGAGAAGAGGAAGGCCTTAAAAACAAACAAACAAACAAACAAACAAAAACCCAGAAAGAAATGCAAGAACAGAATGAAGAAAGTCCGGAGACTGCAAAAGCCAATGTTGGTGCTGGTAAAAAGGAGTAAAGGTTCTTCAGTAACTTTATCTGAGGCGATTGTGCAGGTTTTTTCATGAGAGGGTTAATAAACCCGAAGGAGGTCTGGCTGCGTGCAGCTACGAAATCCTATACTCGAGAGGCAGGTGCTGATGTGAAGGAAAGTATTTTCAGGTGCTGACCACCTGGAAGATGCGGACTCATGTCTCAAAGCCCATCTCCACATCTCAGTGGAGGAGAGGTTTTTATAAGGAGGGACAGGGCAACAGAACGAAGAGATCAAGGAAGGTTCTTGAAAAGTTCCCTATGGTGCCGATGAGCACAGTCCATTCGGATAAGGCAAGCGATGGTCCAGTGTGCGTCGTCCTGGTCTAGTCGTCCTGGCTGCAGGTCATTCTGGCTCTGTGGTTGAAAGTCAGCAAATCTCCCAGAGCTGGGATGGCTGAAGGGCGGAGTCTGTATCTTTTGAAGTTAGTTGCTAGGATTCTTACACAAACCTGCTGTTCATCTACAAGCTATGTATTAGTCAGAGTCAGCACGTACAGGAGCAATGTCAAAAAATGGTGGAGCAGGTTACAATTTCCCACTGTTACGATTTTCCACTGTTACAAGAATTTTAAAAAATGTTTTAAACAAGATTTCTGAATAGGAATTTAAACTAATTTTGTAGCAAACCTCTCCCCTTCACACACACACAATTTTAAAAGATCCTAAAATGAAAACAAATAAATTATCCATATTACTTAAAGAAAAAAAATCAAGTTACTTGAATTCTAAATTTAAGTCACCTTTGTAATGTTTTCTTAGAGTCCACATTGTTTTGTTTTTTAACACTGACAAAACTACTATTTGGTATTCCTCACAGTCACACATGCTTGGACTTATAGTTAATGAATAGCTTCCCTTCTGACTTTTTTAAATTTAATTTTATTCTGTTTAACTTTGCTCTCAACATTGGTTTTTATTAGAGATCAATAATCACGTTATTATGTGCTAATAGATGCCTCTAACACTTCACTAATTCTCTCAAGGAATCTGGAAGCCATCGTGGAAGCCATCTAATATTAGTTATTAATGACTGGTTGAAGGGAGAGGGTCAATTTGCATATGGGGCCACCCAATTCTCTTACCGGAACAATACTATAGTGTATTAATCAGGGTAAGCTATCTGCTATAACAAATAATCCCCACATCTCAGTGGCTTAAGACAATAAAAATAAAATTTTCACTCACATTTTCTCAGAGGATGGGTAGGCGGGCTCTGCTCTCCAAGGCCTTTCAGATACAGCCCCCTTCTTACTTGTGACTCTATTCTCCATGTTCTAGGAATTTTCTCCATCATACCCATGAATGGAGAAAGAGTGAAGGATGATGGGTTGGAGGAAGGTTTTTTAAATGGGCAAGTTCTGGAAGTCACATGTCATTTCTTCCACATGCCATTGGCTAGCACTCTCAGGACCACACCTAACAGCAAGGGGGGCTGGGGACTGCAGCGTAGCTATGAGCCCAGGAGGAAGAGAAAATGGGTTTAGCGAGCATCTAGCCACCAAATGCCTTTGAGGCTGTCACAAATATCAAAAGAAATTGCTCGGTGAAGAAAAAAAGGCAATTTAATTTAAAAGTATTTAAAATTGTTAATGACATAATTTAGGTTTTAAAAATTAATAATAACATAGTTTAAAATGATGACTTATTATTTATACTAGCAAATCTAGTGAGAAAAATAACTGTTTACAAGTTTTTTACAAACAGCTGTCTAAAGTCCAAGTATTTTTTATTGTGCTAAAATATTCATAACCTAAAGTTTACCATTTTAAGCATTTTTAAGTGTACAGTTCAGTGGCAGTAAGTACACTCATGCTGTTGGGCAAGTATCACCGCCATCCACCTTCAGAATTTTTTCATCTTCCCAAATTAAAACTCTGTACCCATAAAACACTAACTCCCCCGGCCCCTGGTAACAACTACCCTGTTTTCTATTCTGTTCAATGAATTGGACTGACCTAGGCACCTCATATAAATGGAAAAATATAATATTCGTCCTTTTGTGTCTGGCTTATTTCACTTAGTGTAATGTCTTTAAGGTTCATTTAAGTTGTAGCATTATCAGAATTTCATTCTTCTTTAAGGCTAACTAATATTCCACTGTATGAAACTACCACATTTGTTTGTCCACTCATCCATCAATGGACTCGGGTTGTTTCCACCTTTTGGTTGTTGTTAATAATGCTGTGAACAAGGGTGTACAAATGTCTGTTTGAGTGCCTGCTTTCACTTCTTTTGGATGTATATACCTAGAAGTAGGGTTGTGGTTCATTTGGTAATTCTATGTTAAATTTTTGGAGGAACCGCTCTACTGTTTTCCGCAGCAACTGTAAAGTCAGAAGTTTTCAAGATAAACTTGTAATTGGCTTCTACAAAAGGTCGTAGTGACTCATCTGTAACAGTATGATCCCTGTTAAAATGTTCCTTGAATTGGGGGGTTATGTGTTTCAATATTGCTCTTTAAGAACTAGAATAATTTTAATTTCATTTTTCCTTTCCCTCTACATGAAGGAATAAAATATGTTGAGTAGTTACTTGTATTCTCTGGGCAGTATAAAAAATAGGAATTTAATAGAAAAAAAAATGTGTGTTGAAAGCTCTGTCCTGGCCCTCTTGTAACATTGGTATGTAATCAATTTCCTAGAAATAATGGGAATGGTTTATCACACCACGACTAAAATTAAAGCAGGAAGCTCTCTGCAGCACTGTAAATTTTAACTTCCAAAGAACAATTAAAACCTGACAGTGAAATGATAGCACCGTGGTGCTCTTTACCTGCTGTTTATCTGACAAATTATCTGGATTACTTTATGTTTTGCCCCCTTTGGGTTTTTTGTACAGACTCTTTGTGTGTAGATACTTCAAACAACTAACTAGGTGATGAAAATCTGAGTGCTTTCCCAAAGTTTAACCCAAACGGTGAGGGGTTTTGGATGTTTGGTTTTGATTTCATTCTCTCTGCCAATTTAGTGTTTCGGAGTACGGGTACTGTCAAAACTCAAAGACAAGATGAAAATAAAAAGCAGGTGCTGTGGAAATGAGAGTACATTTGAACTGAACCCTTAACTGAGAGATTCATTTGGTAACCTTTGGTTCCT
The DNA here is from genome assembly GCA_004026545.1 of Mormoops blainvillei. Classification (NCBI taxonomy): domain Eukaryota; kingdom Metazoa; phylum Chordata; class Mammalia; order Chiroptera; family Mormoopidae; genus Mormoops; species Mormoops blainvillei. The sequence goes on along the minus strand of PVJD01003037.1, from coordinate 80,972 downwards.
TAATAATGTGATTTTTTCCTTGGCTGTTTCATTACAGACATTGATATTTTAGGGTTCAAAAATTCTCCAAGTTATACTTTTCCAGGAAGAAAGGCTGAAAAATGAAGCTGGGCACAAGGCTTGAGGCCAGGTTATCATTTCTGATGGCAGAACATCATTAAAGAACACTTTTATCTGTTCTTGTCTACCCATCCTCAGGGCCAAGTAGATTGGGGGCCAGTACAATAGAATATTAATCAATCAATCAATCAATTATTATTATTATTATTAGAGAGAGAGAGAGAGGAAGGGAGGGAGAAAGAGAGGGAGAGAAACACTGATGTGAGAGGGAAATATTGGTTGGTTGCCTTTCAAACATGCCCTGACTGGGGATTGAACCTGAAACCTAGGCATATACCCTGACCAGGAATTGAACCTGCAATCCTTTGGTTTGCAGCACAATGCCCAACCCAGTGAGCCACTCTGGCCATGGCAGAATTTTTTAAAAATTATTTTTAAATAAGATAGGATTTGATGCTTAGCTAACAGTACTGCTTAAATCACTTATGACATGAAATGGAATTATAGTATTTTCTCAAAGTCTATATGCTTCCAAATTTTTTCACTTTTGTACATTAGATTTGCATAAACTTCCCTCCCCTTGTTTGAAAACACATGTTCACAATAGTTTGATACAATTCCCGAAACAAAACTCCTACATATCAATTTGATGCTTCTTTGAAGCTACTTCTGTCCAAGAGAAACAAAATCCAGAGTAGTTCCTCTTTAGCACTCTGTGTTTAAGGAGTAAAGCCATAGAAATAAGAGCCTGAATGAGGAATTCACCCCAAATCTTGCACAATGGGTATGATGCGGGCAGTGTAGAATTTAGTAACTCTCATAAAAAAAAAAAAAGAAGGCATTTTTTATCACAAATCTTGTGTATAATTTCATGGCTGGCAGCAAGGACTAGTAAAATACATAACATGATAAATAATGGACTTTTAGGCCTCTCTTAACAACCATTGTCAGGTGCACATTTATCTGGCTTCATGGCTGCGGTGCATGTAATCTGAGTGGTAGCCAGCACCGAAATCACTCTAGAAGGCTTCCTCAATCCATCTATTCATTATACAATCTCAGTAGGAGCCTCGGTCGTTCCTAGTAATATTCAACTCTCTCAATGCTCATCCCTCTGGAGTTCTTAACCTCTACATTTTTCCTTGTCTCTCCCATCTCCAGGCCTTATTTTTATCCCCTTCCCTGTTCCTGAGATTTAAGCAGCCACCATCCTTTAAGACAATTGTCTCCCTCCATATTTTCTCCCTGCCTAGCCCTTACCAGCCAGTTTCTCAGTAACTTCTCCTATTTTTACCTTCCTTAAGGAAACAAACAAAAAACACAAAATAAAATGTTTATATCCTTTGATCTCTTTTTCTGACTTAAATATATTAATTTATTTCATCGCCTCCTGTCAAAGTGCCCATGCCCTACTGAGAAAAGTATGGTGGGGTGACATCAACAGAACTGAGTTCTAACCCTGGCCTTGCACAGGCACGTCTCTCTCTAAGACAGTTTTCTTGTCTGTGATTGGAGGAAACAGAGATCCTACTACATGCAGGTTGTTCTAAAGATGAAGCAAGATACCATACACAAAGTACCTGTTATAAAGCCTGGCAGAGTTGGCCTCAGGAAACACAACCTATTATTATTATTATTATTATTATTATTATTATTATTAATTATTATTATTATAGGTCCACCAACCTTTCAAATGACAACTGGAGGTTCTTCCCATGTGAGTACTCATCCCCTTGTTCCTCAGAATTCAGGATAAAATCAATTGAATACACTGTAACACTGAAATGCATTACCCTGTATTGTGGTAAATAACCCTAGCACCACGTTTGGTGGGTAGACTCGCCCATATTCGCTAAGCCCGCTTCAGTTGCATGAAGGGCTGGGGTCAGTTCAAGTGCTCTGCTACAGACTCTGTTTTACACAGGAGAATCCTCAGGCCCAGGGACAAGAGACAATGGACAGAAAAGCCCAAAGCGGTCTGTATGCAGAATGGTGATCCAAATCCTGTTCGTGACATCAAAATGCCAGGGCAGCCCTCTGATTTGTTATCCTTGGAGAAAACTGAAAGGGTTTCTGTAGCTACTAAAACCTCCACGTTCCAAACTCTTCTACAGAGAACTGGGATCTGGGGTAAATGTAGCTGCTTCTTTTCCCCTTGGGGGATCTAGCCCCATTCGGCTCAGCGATGAGAAACCTCTCCTTCCAGAATACTTGAGGACTATCTACAGCAGACTCTTGTCCAGAGGAAGTGGCTTCCCAGCGCAGCCACTTAGAGGATCATGCAGCTGTCCCTTCTGGGTTACACACACCACCAGCCCGCTGGAACCCAGTCTTGGCCTGGAGGCGTTTGAGGCGGGGCAGTGGACCCTGGGCGTGGCCTAGGGTCAGATTCGGGTGTGGCTGGGACCGAAGGGCGTGGCCTAGGGCCGGGGAGCCTGGCCAGGCAGAAGGCCTAGCACTTCGGGGCTGATGACGACTGGAAGGGTGGGGGGAGTGGGAGGGGAGCAGGGAGAGGGTCAAAGTCCCGGGACTTCTCACTTCTGCGGGTACCGGTGCAGAGAGAAGCGCTCGTGGACAGGAGGGACACCAGGACAGGAGCCAGACAGGGCGCAGGAGCTGCAGGCCTGGTAGGAAGGTGGGGGGGCGGTGTCCCACGCTGGGAGGCCCCGCGGCGGGGTCGCTGCCCAGCTCTGCAGGACTCTTACTTAATGCAGGTCGCGCCTTGGCGTGCTGCTGCCATTCTCCTAAAGCTCCCGGGAAGCTGCAAAGCCTTGGGTCCGGGGGTCGTGACGCCGAGCGAGGCTTAGGAGGCTGGCCATGGCTTGGAGGTGTCTGTTTGCCCCGAAGTCTAAGGTCCCGCGAAGCCTGGCCTGAAACTCGAGGCCGAGAGTCAGGCCCAGAGCGAGGGCCAAGGGCCAGCACTGTGGGCGCTGAGGATTGGTCTCCAGGAACGCTCTTGGTCGCCCTTGGGCAGCTGTGTGGGGGCGGGGGGGTGGGCTCCTCTTCCATCCTCCTTCTTCTTTAACAAGCTCTGAAATCATGCCTCTAAGCCTTAGGCCTCAGCCTCATCCTGTATTTTACCGTGGTATCATGGTTTTTGTATCATAAAGTATTACAAACACACTTAGGTGCGCTTTGTTGGGATATTTGTGAGGACACCTCAGGTGCAGTGACACCTCTGAGCATGTTTACAGATAAAAACATCTGTTTTGTGTAGAAACACGAGTCCATTTGTGCTTAGGGCATCACAACAGTGGAGGAAACTGACAAGAACTTAACTCCTATCTAAAAGGATAATGGCATTCATTGTCTTGCAGAAGGAACATCAGTAAGAAAAGAGCCCTAAGACTTAAGACACCTACTTGTCCAGTTACATTTTTACATAGACAGGAGGAGGGTACAGCAGTTATCACATAGGCCTGATGTAATTCCAGAAATAACAGCTCCCTTCAAAAAGAAATCCCCCTGCACACTTCAAAGATCAGACAACTTGCTGACTGTAGACAGCGAGGTAGCAACTTAATCATACAAAGATAATTTGAACACGGAATTCACAACATGCTACTTTATGAAGTTATGTTAGTATTTGTGGAGGCCAGAGGTTGCTTTATTCTTATAAAATTTACTAAGACATGTGTAATGGAGATATTTGGAATAAAATAGCATAATACACTTTATTGTCATCCCTTGACCTTAGAATCATAATAGGAATGCCCAAGCCTATTTTTTGGACAGTTAGTGAAAGCTACTCACCAGGGTTCTTCTGTGAGCTCCGGGTGCTCTAATTTAACCCTCTCCACATCCCCAGGAGGCAGTCTCATGTTAGAGGAGGAAGGGAAGACACAGAAAAGTGACGCCACACTGCTGGAAAGTATAGAGAAAAAAAAAATCTATATCTTTCTAACTCTAAAACCTGTGTTCTTACCCCTTAGCCACCTGTTCTTTGTTTCTCACAAGTAGATAGGGCGGTAAGAGAGGCTGTTGGTGAAAAGAACTCTGGACCCATGTGTACAGCCTGACTCTACCTAGTTCTGATTCCTAATCCTGACTTTGTACAAGTTACTTATCTTTCCTAAGCACATAAAGGTAATTGATGTCTAGATATCTCCTAGATCTAAAAACCTACAGATTCGTGCAAATAAGATTTGCATTTCCCAGTTAATGATACTGCTGGTCACGTTTGGTGTTGAACTTACAGGCCGGTCAGAATGGGTCAGGTGATTCATTTAATGATTGTGCATCGTATACCTGGATAACTCCGGGCCTCTAATAGAGAACAGGGCTGGTGAGGGTTTATACCCTGGTTGGAGGCAGAGGGGCCTGAGGAAACGAAGAAGGGAAACAACAAACAAGTTAATTAACAAGAGGTACAAATTGCAAACAAAAGGTGCGATAAACAAAAATGAGGTGTTGGGGGAAGGGGGCACATTGGTCATGGTGGTAAGAAGGAGACCTCACCAGGACCTCCTGATTTAGAAGGATGAGATGGACCTAGTGATGTTTCTTCCCGCAGTGGGAACTGCAAGGGCAAAGGAGGCGTGAAAGAAGGGGACATGGTCTAGAAACTTCCAGAAGGTCTTTGTGGGAAGAGCTTGCGTGGTTTGCTCCAGATAAGTTGGAGTCGCAGGGTAAGACCGTGTCGTGCAGGGCTAATGGGAGCCTGGTAAAGCCTCTAGATTTTCATCTAATAGCAATGGGAAGCCACTGGAGGGTGGTAGGCAGGGCAGTGACATGAAGATGGCTGTGATGAAGCCCAAACAAAAGGTAACGGTGTCTCAGCTAGGTAGTGGCAGTGGAGACAGAATGTGGAGTTTTTAAGTGTCACTTTATCAGTGGGGCCTTCCTGACAGCCCTACTTATAATAACATTCTAACGCTCCTCAAATATCCTGGCATTCCCCACCCTTTTATTCATGTTAGCCTTCCTCTCCATATTGCTTATTTCCATGTGACGTAATATGTATTTTGTTTGTAAATTGTTATTTACTTCTTCCCATGAGAAGGTCAGCTACACGAGAGCAGGGTTTCATGTTTTGTGTACTGTTGTTTCTCCAGCACCTGCTGTGGGCTCTTCATACATTGTACTGTATGAATGGACTTAATAAATGGTTTGGGTTTGGATTCCATAGAACTGGCTGATGAATTAGATGTGGTGGTGAAAGAAAAGGAGCAAACAAGGAAGATTCTGAAACTAAGTGGATGTTGATATCAGTTAAGAAGAGGAAGGCTAGAAATTGGGGTAGGAGAGAGGGGAAGTTCTACTTAGTACATGTTAAGTTGTGGTGTGTCGATTAGTTATCTATTACTCCAGAAAAACAATTACCCTGCAATTTAGCAGACTAAAGCAACAAACACGCATTGTCTCACGGTTTCTGTATGTCTGAAATTTGGGCGCAGTGTGGTTGGATGGCTCTGGCTCAGGGTCTCCCAGGACATTACAGTCAAGCTGTCAGCCAAAGCTGCAGTTACCTCAAGGCTTGACTGGGGCTGTGAGCTCTGCATCTGGCTTTGTCACATGGCTACTGACAGAGCAGCTGGCTGTTGGGCAGAGACTTTAGTTCCTTGTTATATGTACCCCTCCATAGGGCTGTTTCCCCCAAGAAAGAGAACCCAAGGTAGAAGCCACCATTTTATTTAAAACCTAATCTCTGGACGTGGCATCCAATCAGTTTTTGTGGGCTATTGGCCACACAGAGCACCCTGATGCAGTATGGGAGAGTGCGAATTCCAGGAGGGGTGGAGTTCTTTGGGCTACTGCAGAGGCTGTCACCTACAATGAGTACGAGATGTCCGAGGGAAACTGCCATGTCGGCTCTTGGGTATAATCTACTGTAGTTCTCAGGAGAGAGGTGGGCAATGGGTAGTTATTTCAAAGTCATTCATCATGATAGATGAAGCTGTTGGAAATGTGTAAGAGGACCCAGGGAGACACATAGATAGAGAAGACACCCTGGACGTGTCTGGATGAACCCGACCTTTAGAGGTCAATAGAAGAGAAGCCAGCAAAGGACAATGGCCAGTGAGGAGGGAGGGGAGCCAGGACAGTGTGCATTCTGGGGCAACTTAACTAGAAGGCAGGTTTCACCGGACAAGTTCCTCTTCCCCAGGAAGGGCAGGAAATAGCTTGAATGTGGCTGAAATGAAAATATTTTTCTGAAAAAAAAAGTACAATTTAATATAACCCGAACTGTGAATAGTTCAATTTTGACCCAGATAGGAGCAAAGAACAACAGAACACGTATACAGATAGAATATATAAAGTCTTGAAAAACCTATGTCCATGTATTTAGTGACCCCTTGGCCTGAGGCTTGGCCAGAAGCTCCTTGGGATTGTCGCAGTTGGCAGAAAAAGCCCATGTAAGGCTTTTAGAGGTTACTCTTGGAAATTAAGCTTAAAGATAAAATAATGAACTATATAACATTGGGAGAGCTACTGACCTTGGAAAATACCCATCCCTGCTCCCATATGCTTTCAGTGTTATTACATGAGGAGTTTTTCTCTTGAAATGCCTTAAATACCCCAGAAACCACATGGTAACAATGCTGAGAATTCCTGATTAAGCTATGTCCTGCTCAGTGGTCATATGAACTTCACAGTTAATAAGAGGACCTGTGATGGTTGTAGAATATGTTTTTCATACACCAAATGTGGCCTTATTTCTCTGTTTTCTTTAGGTGTTCTTTAGAGGGTATTTTCAATGGTCCAGGTTTTTCTAAAGACTTTCATTAAAAAACAAACAAACAAACCCTTCTCATTTATAGACATCTCTCCCTTATTTAAAAAAAAATAAAATAAAAATAAAATACCTATTCCTATCTGGCCACCTGGCACAAACTGGCTCTGTTGTTCTGACTACCTGTTTCATGAAGATAGTATTGGCCTGAGTGAAAATGCCTCTGCCTGTTCAGAATGGGTATCATGACTGTTAACCATTTCTCTGTCCTCTCGCAATTGGGCATGGCCATGTGGCTTGCTCTGGTCAGTAAAATACAAGAGGAGTATTATGTGTTACTTGCAGGTGGAAGTTTTAAAAGCCAGTAAGAGATTTGTCACGCACTCTTTCCCCCTGTCAGAAAAACCTATTTCTAGATTGTGGCTGTTCTGTCAGCTTGGGTCAAGGGATGAAGACAATGAGCACAGTCCCCCTGTCGTTCTCTGTTAGACATACAGTGTGAGCTGAAATAAACTTTTATTGTCTTTAGCTCCTGAGATTTGGAGATTTGCTTGTTAATGCAGCATACCCTAGCCTATCCTGACTAAAATACTCAGGTGAGGTCTGAGCCAGATGCCTGCAAGGATTTCTGGTCTCTCTAGTTCACCAGACACGTTGGGCGCCTAAGAGGGAAGATGCTGTATGAGGCTGGCTCTTATGACTAATGCTCCTCTTACCACTGATAAGCTGGCAGGTGTACGTGTTTCCATAATACTCAAGTCAGCTTCATGATTTTAATCAAAAGTGGCAAAAATAACATTTAGGTGTTTAACTACATTCTGTAATGGCAACCAGTGTTAAAGTGAAAATATGTAAAAGTTCAATACCCAGAGGGATAGGATAGGAATGAAGGCTCTGATTTTTATTTTGAGAAACCATCTCTATATATCTACATATCTATGAATAGATATGTAGATATATGAGTGTGTGTGTATGTGTGTGTATAGTGGAGCCTCCATTCTCGAACTTAATTTGTTCCAGAAAACTCTCTGTGAAGTGATTTGTTTGAAAACGGAATCTTTTTTGTTTGTTGCCTGAGACATTCTTGGCTGATCACACAGATATCAGCATGAAAGGGTCGTCGGGTATGGAATCAAGATCCAAAGTTTTGTTAGACAGTCGAGACATTTTTTGCATAACTACTTGGTCGAGAATCGACTTATTTGATAAGCAAGACATTTGAGAACCGAGGTTTGACTGTATGTATATATACATATACGCTTCAGCATCCTTCCAAGTTTTCCAATCTAGAGAGGAATATTCACAAACTCATAGTTAAGAGATGATTCTTCCCAGATGTAGTTATTGATGGGTGCATTTCAGAAATTACTTTTTCATCAAAGGACATTTGAAATGAATCACCCATAGTTACCATTGGCTAATTTTCTTAAAGCAGGCTTCACAGAGTATTCTTAAATGTGATTTCCTGGCTATGTGATTTCTGATCTAAGAGTATCAGACTTCGGTTTTGCTCTCAATGTCCTGGAGGCAATGTGTTTACTCTTTTAGTCTGACTTAAACAGAAGTGAAGCAGGGAGCGTTTAGCTGTGGGCAGAGCTGTGCTGCCTTAGGGATGTTAGCTATAAATTCACTCTCCCTAGAGGTTCACGATCAAAGATCTCCCCCTTCCCTACTCACATGAGTGATATGATGATGATAAATTGCTTGGACATGACTGCTCCAAGCACTAGTGTGATGGATTATGTTGTTCAGGGCATGGCCAGAGGTTCTCCATTGTTAGTCTGCAACCCTGAGTATTGGCAATATTCACAAATAGCCTTCTGCCAGTTGTGGTCTCCGCTGCGCATATTAAACCCTCTGCTTCCACCCATTATGGTTCTTGGTTCTTAATCATCCTCTGTCTTCCCTTGAATTCGCTTAGCTAAACAACCTTTTGGGGTTTTCTTCTGTTCCCTACTCACTAAAAAGGTGGGGTGTCCTCACAGTTGTGATCAGTAAACGCTGAGCCTTTCTTCACAGAAACTACTAAAATAGTAATTATTAGTCCTTTTCATGAAACTCAGAGTAATAATAGCTTATCTTATTTGGATAATTATTTAGTATTTGAAAGGCATTTTGAAGAGAATATTGGTAAATCCTGTTGTTAATTTAAGGCTCCTTCGTATAATCGAATGTCCACTGCGACCACAAAATCCTCAGTATTATTGTGTACTAACAACGATTTCTTTATTAATATAGCTTATTATTTTCAAAATTATGTATGTAGAGATTTCTGTAATATTTAAAATATTTTCATAAACCGCCGAAATCATCGTGTTCATTCCGTCACCCTTCTGTGTCTCGTCAACTACCTACCTTATATATCTGAAAAGCTAAATGTTATGTCTTGGTCTCTAAAAGTTTGGAGGAAATATAAAGTGGGAGCCCCAGTTCAGGAGCACCTCACATTACACAGCTGCTACATGTGTGCTTCGTAGGACTTGCCCAGCTTTTCAGCAAGCTTTCCCATTAGGTTCTGACAAATAATAGCAATAGTGATTTATTCACTCTGAGTCCATACACTGCGCTATCCCCTCACTGTCACCAAAATTTGCCAAAAAGGGTTACATTATATAGCATATGCCTGGCCAACCTGTTTGACAAGTTTTCTACTCATTTCATGAACCCAGAGGTTCCAGGTATAATTAAAGGCCACTCTGTAGCTTGAATTAGACAACCTCTATTACTGACTGTGTATTCATTTTTTAGGGTTATCATAATAAAATGTCATAGGCTGGGTGACCTAAACAACAGCAATTAATTTTTTCATAATTCTGGAGGCTAGAAGTCCAAGCTCAAGCTGGTGGTAGATTTGGCTTCTTATGAAGCCCCTGTTTTTGGCTGGCAGATGGCCTCCTCCGCCCTGTGTCCTCACAAGGTCTTCCCTCTGCCTGTTTGTGCCCCAGTCCCTTACTATAACTACACAAAATAGTCATATTGCATTAGGATTGACCCTAATGACCCCATTTTAATACAAAAACCTCTTTAAAGGCTGAATCTCCAAGTACAGTCACATTCTGAGGTACTGGGTGTTAGGGCTTCAACATGGGAATTTGTGGGGGGTCATATTTCAGCCCTTAATAATGGTCTCTGGGAAGTACCATTTTTAAAAGTTATTTTCTTTAAATATCAAATTTGAGCAAGCAAGTGATAACTACAAATCTTTGAAGGGCCTAATCAGTTTAGGAACTTCTTAGCATTACTTAGGCGAGAGCTTTATGTTTGTGACTTAAAACACTGACATAATTAGATGAAAATTGAAGAAACTTTATTAAATTAATTCTGTATAGTTTATTAAGCTGTTATCCATAAAATGTTCATAATCAAATATACTTTGCCATTGAGCAACTATCCAAATATTTGTTATAACAACTCATAAATATCTTTACCCACAATTTCCTCTCTGAATCAAAAACTTGCTATGACTCATACCCATCCTGGGCCATCAAAAGGGCAATGGGATAGAGGGTACACTGTGGTCCTCTCTCTGGAGTCCCTAGAGGGTGACATCTTGTCTCATGGTGTTTAAATGTGTTGTGCGTTATTGTCTCCTCGTTATCAACTGAAAATGTCAAAAAAAAATGCAGAAGAATCTCTGAAGAGAGATGAGAAGCTAGAAAAACTCTTACATTTAAAGACATATTGGGAATGAAAGCATCAAAGACCTCAGTTTGACTATCACCTGTCCACAGCTACCATGCACACTATAGTTGATTCTGGAAAGCATTCAATGATCCTTCTGACTAGAAGCACAGGGTTTTTTTTTTTTAGTGTCAAAAAATGTCTTTCATAGTAAATTAATAGCCAGAAATCCTTAGAGGACTGTCATATGGATATATAAGAGTAGATTAGTAATATTTGGGATAATTGGTTGATAGATTGGAATGAGCTACAAAACATTATTTCCCCCTTACAAAACTTTTTAATTGGAATTTATTGTTGAAGCTGGGTGGTGGAGACAGGGGTTCACTACACTACTCTCTCTACATTTATGAACTTTTGAAAATACCCATGTGAAAAAGTTTAATGAAATAAAATTTTTAAAAAGAAGAAATGAGTAAAATATTTCACCTCCCTCCATGCACATATTAGAGAAGACACGTGAAGCTGGAATGTGGTTTTTACTATCAATCACTCCATAGGAAAGTATCATGGAGGCCCTCATCCAGGAAAGGCTGTAAGAGCATCTTTGCTAGTTTTGACTTAGATTATTTGACGTGCTTTTATCTCTCCCTGGCGTGCAGCACTTCATGAGTCAGTGCCTTGCGACCAGTTCCTGATTTTCTCCAAGTTCAGTGCCTAACTTCAGACATTTTCCATTTGCCACTGCACAAACCCATTTAACACAGGAATTCATGAAGAGGCCACTTGATTCCAAGGCACCATGCCTGGCTCATACCTCCCACCCGAGACTTTCTCCACACATATTTCCCACTGTTTCAGGAGGATTTTTATAGGCAGACAGTTGTCAAGAAAAGATTGCTGAGTATACCTAAGAGGAAGGTTACTCAAAGCCCTGTCCCTGCCCGTCACTGCCGGTGCCTCCCCAAGCTCTCCCAGTGTCCACATGTAGGATTAGGAACTGCCCTGGGCCTCACCTGTGAGCCTCACATTTCTGCATCAGTTCCCTTTACCTTGTGTTGCTTTGAACTTGCCCCATTATCATTCAGAAAAGTACATCTTGAAGGTGGTCCTCTTATCCCCTCCCATGTAACTAAATATTTTGGAGCAGCTCTGTGAATAAGTAGTCGATAATCTGCCCTTTTCAGCACTGACATTACTGAGACTCTGACTTTACAGCCATATTTCACCTGGAGAGGGAGAAGGTTCTTGGAAATCAAGTTGCAGGGCCCCTTTCTGACCATCATTCCTCCCAGGCCCTGTTGTTTCACTTTTTGTCTATGAGTATACAAAGATGCACATATTTTAAGCTAAGAGATCCAAGTTAAAAATGATCTCCACGTATATTCACTGTAGTTCTATGTATGCTTGTCTATTGAGTTTCATTTCATTGTTAGATTTAAAATACTTAAAAGAATATATAGAGTTTCTAGCACTGCGGCTCCTTCATGGACCTTTGCCGCTACTTATTTTTGCTACAGTGAGGTCAAAAGGATTAATTGCTAAATTGCTTTGCTTTTTGACAGACCAATCAGGAGAGTAAAAGATTTTTTATATGGAATTTTCATAGTGTGTTGTATAGGGATATGTAGTCTTTTTGTGAACCTGTCTCCACTCCTTCATTTTTATTTTTGTGTCAGTAATACCATGACCAAAGTATACTTTCAGTAATTATTTGTGTATAATGTAGTGATTTTATGACATTAATATTAAAGGAGGGTTTCTTTATATGTTGCTTCTATACAGAGAATGATGCATTGAACTTTAGAGTTTTATTCTATAAAAACTAGGAAGCTTACTAAGTGATGATTCTATGTCTGAACATTTTCTTTACAGCCTATAAGATATTTATTATATTTTAAATCTACATCATTTAAAATCCACATCAATTATAGGATCAATAAAAATGCCTGAGAGTTAAAACTGGATAATAACTTTCTCTGCCTAATTAGAAGTCAAGATTATATTTCTAATGAGTTGGGGGGATGTTTTCCCCAGAATGGGAATTAGTTCTTTAACTGGCCATAAATAAATAAATATGTTTCAGGACATTATAGGGATGTGAAATGCCCTTTAATTTTTATAAACTCAGTATAATATTCATCAGAATGAATGAATAACTTCATTATTATGTATATTCATCAAACTGGTCAAATTTTATTCACTGTCATATCTTCTTTAAGAGCATTTACTATGCCTAGGTACTAACTTTGTTACTAATTACTTAATATTTTTCTTCAAATCTACCCATTGTTTTACCTTAGCCTCATCCTAAGCGAAGATATTCATGAAATCACAGGCTTATAACATTTATTGCTTTTTTCATAAAATACATTAAAATAAACAAATACTTGTTTAAAACATTTTAAAATGTCCATATATCACCTAAAATAAGCTTGAACCGCCAGTGGGCTGTACAACCCACCTTCTGAAAACACCGACAAAAACCAAGCAGGTTATTGACTTTTTTATGTATCTCACCATCCACAAAAGAATGAAATAATTCTTGGTTGTGAAGTTGACACAAAACAATTTTAGGAATAGTTTCTGTACTTGCACTGTGATGATTAGGAGCTGCTAAACTTCCTCTGTGTGTGTAAATGCACACACATATACAGGTACACATAGATAGACAGTAGATTGTTTTAGCTGTTATTTGGGAAATAAGCAAGACTTTTCAGTTCCTTATACAGTCAATATCATTTATTTAAGGGCTAATCAAGCCACCCTAATTTTAGGCTTTTTACTCTTATTCATGAGTAATATAAAGAGTGATAATAAATAAATAAAACTCTAGAACTTCTGGTTATTTTTATTTCATTTATCTGTCATTAATAATCAGAAGTTTAGAGTAAATACTGTGATATGGTTTGTTAAGAGTTTGGTTTGTCCTAAAGGGAAATTAGAAAAAAGAATTAGTGTAGAGAAAGGTATCAATAGGTTTCACAATCCTTATAGAGAAATATTCTGCCTGATTTTCTATAACATACAAGGTTTGTCTGGAAAAAGAAATCCAGCTATTATTAACATAATGAGAACTGTTTGCACATCATTGGTGTATCCTGGCAGCCAAGGAGAGTGGACTGGAATGCACATGTGTGAACAATGATGACCTGACTATACTAGTCAGTGGGGGTGGTAGACGTCATTGAGTGAGCATATGCACTGTGTGGATGTTGCATTCAAAATGACTGAGCCAGTAGAGCAATGAATCTGCATCAAATTTTGCATTACCTGTGCAAAGCAATCTATAGATTCAATGCAATTCCTATCAAGAGTCCAATGATGTATCTCACAGAACTAGAATATTCCAAAAATTTATATGTAACCACAAAAGGCCTCATAAAGCAACAGTGATCCTGAGAAAGAAGAACAAAGTTGGAGGAATCACACTACCAACTATCAAACTACTCTAAGGCCATAGTAATCAAAACAGCACGGTACTGGCATGTACACACACAAATCAATGGGACACACAAATCAATGGGACACACAAATCAATGGGACAGAATAGAGAACCCAGAAATAAACCCACACCTTTATAGTCAATTAATATTTGACAGAGGAAGCAAGCATATACAATGGGCTAAAGATAGTTTATAGAATAAATGGTGTTGGGAAAATTGGACAGTTACGAGCAGAAAAATGAAACTAGACCACTTTCTTACACTATACACAAGAATAAATTCAAAATGGATAAAATAATTAAATGTTAGACCTGAAATAGTAAAAATCCTAGAAGGAAACATAGGCAGCAAAATCTCTAATATTGCTCATAGGAATTTTTGTCAGATACGTCTCCCCAGGGAAGGGAAACAGAAGAAAAAATAAATAAATGGAACTTCATCAAACTAAAAAGTTTTTGCATAGCAAAGGAAATTGTCAATGAAATAAAAAGACAACCCACAGAATGGGAGAAAATATTTGCCGATACATCTGATAAGGGGTTAATATCCAAAATTTATAAAGTACTCACAAAACTCAACACCAAAAAAAACAAACAACCCAATTAAAAAACGGGCAAAGGACCTGAATAGATGCTTCTTAAGAGGACATACAGACGGCCAATACACACAGTGAAAAGACGCTCAAGGTCACTAATCATCAGAGAAATGCAAATTAAAACCACAATGAGATATCACCTCACACCTGTCAGAATGGCTATCATCAACAAATCAAGAAAGAACAAGGGTTGGTGACGATGTGGAGAAAGGGCAGCCCTTTGGCACTGTTGGCGGGAATGCCCACTGGTGCAACCACTGGGGGAAGCAGTATGGAGAGACCTCAAAAAATTGAAAATGGATCTGCCTTTTGTCCCAGCAGTCCTGCTCCTGAGAATATATCTGAAGGAACCCAAAAAACACTAATTTGAAAGAATATAAGAACACCTCTGTTCACTGGAGCATTATTTACAATCTCCAAGATATGGAAGCAGTGCAAGTGTCCATCAGTAGATGAGGGACTAAAACAACTATGGGACATTTACACAGTGGAATTCCACTTGGCCTCAAAAAAAGAAGAAAATTTTACTCTTTGTAGCAGCATGCGTGGACCTAGAGTATATTATGCTAAGTGAAATAAGCTAGTCAGAGAGACACAAATACCATATGATTTCACTTATGTGTAGAATCTAATGAATAAACTGAACTAACAAGCAAAACAGAGACAGACGCATAGATGGAGAACAGATGACAGCTAAGGGGGTGGGGGGAGGTTAGGGGGTGGAGGGACTGAGCAAAAAAGAAAAAGGACTCATGGACATGGACAGCAGGGTGATGATTGCTGAGGGCAGGGGGATAAGGGGACTAAGTGGTAATGAAAAAATATAACAAACATTATATATTAAAAAAAATTTGTGCGACATTTGAACATTCCTCTGCAGAAAATCATTTGGATGATTCAGGAGGCTTTCAGGGACAATGCAAAGAGTGCAGCGCAAATAAAAGTGTACCACAAACGCTTCAAAGATGGGCGAGAATCTGTTGAAAGGGATCCACATTCTAGAAGGCCTACAGAGTTTTCTGGCGAAACATCAAATCACCCAGGTGACTCAGCTGCCCTACAGCCCAGATTTGGCACCCTGCAACTTCTGACTTTTCCCAAAACTAAAATCACTTTTGAAAGGCAAGAGATGTCAGACCATTGATGAGATTCAGGAAAATACAACAGGGCAGCTGATGGCAACTGGAAGAATTGTGTGAGTTCCCAAGGTGCCCACTTTGAAGGGGACTAAGGTGTCATTGTCCTATGTACAATGTTCCCTGTAGCTTCTTCAGTAAATGTCTCTATTTTTCATAGTCCACGGCTGGATACTTTCTAGACAGACCTTGTATAAGTCCCCATTAATTTAACATGTGAACATGGTGAACTAAATAATGGCGGAGCTGCCGCTGAGGTGGTTTAGAGGGCATTCAATGCCCCTTCATGTAGAATCATAGAATTTGCATCTGGAAGGAACTTAAGAGACCACCTTGCTTAACTCCTTTGTTTTATTAGTGAGAAAACAGGTCCACAGAACAGGTGATTTGCCCAAAGACACACTTAGCAAATTAACTTTTTGGATGTATATTTAAAGTTCTAGCTTTACCTCCTCTTGGGAAAATAATATGTTCATAAGAGCTTTAGGTTGACCCATCTGTGTACATTCTTTTATTTTTGAAATATAGTAAGTTAACATTAATTTTTGGTGACACTCAAAATATTTTATAGCTACTGACTACTGTTTGTAGCATATAAAAGATTAACCTATTGAATATTATTAGGAATGATGTGCGTTGCCTTTAATATATTTGAATAAAAGAGGAAAACTAATACTTTTTTAAGCAGTGTCCAGATATATTTTACATAATAAATAAAACTTCTGTTCTTATGGTTAGTATGCCTGGATTCAAACATCACAACTTTTTTATTTTTAATTTGTATGTTTAATAAAAGAGAAAGTAATAATAACTAATAATCAAATGTAATAAAAATAAGTTTCAATATGAATTCATAATGAAAAATGTATGAAATGAGTTACTGTGAAGAATAGGCCAAGAGTGAGAGTTTAATTTCTTGAGATCTCTAAATAAGAATTCAAGGAGGAAGAAGGTAGCAAGTGCTACAGACTTTACCTATAAAATTAAAAATAACTTCTAAAGAAAGGACAGCTCATTTTATGTAATAAGTTTGTATTGCTCCATAGCTTGTTGGTAAAAATAGCTTTGAGCCCTTAGAGGGCATATCTTTCTTCACATTGTATTCCAATTTAAAAAGTGTTATGGCTTCTTTTAGGAAACTGAGCCACGAAGCAGTTCTGAGATTTCCAGACACCCGCGAGTTGAGAAAGGGAAGATTAGCCGCCGTTACCCTTCGGAGCCACTGATTTGCCATAACCAAGAGGGCAAGCGAGTCTTTAATAACTCCAGAGACATTGCCAGTTGTTAATTCCTCTGTTGTTAGTGCCTTGAGAGTTAGGATAATCCCTTTGCAATTCTCTTGTGGTGTTTTCAGAGAGAACCAGAGGATTAGAGGCCTCTCAAAAGGAACACAATACCCTGTCAGTCTCTGCAGTGTGTGTCATTTGTCATGGACACAACACAGTCATTTTACACCATAGTGACAAACCAGAGTATTGGGATCTGGGCAGTGCTTTTCTGAGCTGGAGTTTCCTTTTTTCTGGCCCTCAGTCAGATGCTTCCAGAGAACACCTCTGCTCATTCTTCTCTGAGCAATGGAGAGCGAAGTCCGGCTCCACTCCGCACCAGAAGCAGTGGGGATCGTGCACAGAGGTTTCCTGCCATAGCCTATCTTCTGGCACTTTCCTTGGGGTGGCCTGGGGTGGTATCCACTACCAGTGTCTTTGGTGGCCTTCCTTCTTCCCAGAGTTAGTGAATGAACCCTGATAACACACACTCCATTTCTGCGACTCAGTCTTTATGTTTAATATGTTTAACTGTTTATTCATCCAACATTCTGTCTTCAGAAAAGCTTAGTTGGTTACTCTTACATCTATGCAATGTTCCTTCATTTATCCTAAGAGTATTATTTTTTTATTGATTTTTAGAGAGAGAGAGAGAGGATGGGAGAGAGACAAAGAGAAACACTGATTTACTTGTTCACCCATTCATGCATTCACTGATTGACTCTTGTATGTGCCTGACCGGGAATCGAACCCACAACTTTGGCTTATTGAGATGACACTCTAACCAACTGAGCTATGAGGCCAGGGCATACCCAAAGAGTCCTAATTGTGTTTATGTATATGATGTATATCATTTATGGTAATCCTGATTAAATTGTAAATTCCTTGTGGACAGGGGCCATGTCCTCTTTTTGTTTCAATACCACACAGAGGGCCTGGCCTAATTTATTACCATGTTGTGAGCCCTAAGCCAACAAACGAAAAGGAAAACCAACCAAAACAAAAAACTTAACATCTTGTGAAAGGAAATCATTCACTGAGGGGCTGAGTGGCAAACCTGCTTTTTAGAGGTGAAATGCTTCATTGCCGAGCGCCACTTTTTTTTTAAGCTTTCATATCATAACAATATGGCTCCGTCACAATTAATCTTATATGGTAATGCAGTGACAATGAGATGATTTCTCTGGAGAATCTATGCTAATACTATTAAAATGCTCTTACAATGTCAAAATGATTGCAGTGGAAGCATGTGGGGACTGTGCTATGTGATTATGATATTATAGTGATGGGCGATTACCATAGGAAACTACTAATTCAACTCTGCAGGGACTTGCATTATGAAACCATTATAACATGAGATTATAATGACACAATAACTTGGATGCACTTTCGTGATGCGAAAACTAAAAGCTAATTGGAATGCAAGTAGTATTACCATTAAATTGTAATTAAACACTGAAAGCAATACTTGTTTAAATTTAAGACGGAGACATGCAGTCCAGAAATGAAAACTGTAGGGAAAGAATTCATGCCAAATGGAAGCCTAGGAATGGGTAGAAACCATTTACAACTGTGCCCTTTAGCACTAGGTGTGAAAGCCCAGCCATGGTGTCCTCCCCAGGCTTTGCCCCCCACTGCTGGCCCTCCAGGTAACCAAAGCCAGTAGCAGGACACGAGACCCTTGGATCCAACTCCCATCTCTAGCACTACCAGCGCTTAACATTTCAAGTCTCCTTGTTTCATTTCTAAAGTGAGCATAATTGTGTCTTACCTCCCACAACCCTAAAGCAAATAACCTTTTAGGTAAGAGTAACCTTTTCAAAAATACAACAAAGTTAGTTCATGTCCAAATCAGACAAAACATAAGCACAAAGGAGAAAAAAACTTTTTAAAAAATTTACCCCATAGAAATTACCTGTATGAGTGAGTATCTCTGGATTTTTTTTTTCAGATTCTTCCCTGTTTATAGTATGTATTATTATTTCTTCAAAGATTTGCATTATACAATATTTTTAAAGCTTGCTTATTAATTCCTCCCATCTCTCCCCGTTGCAATGTCTATCTCGTATTCAAGAGAATCCAGTTGATACATTTTTGTTTGTTTTTCCAAGGTTAGCTCAAACTGCGAGATTTTACATATCACCCCAGGACACTATATTTTACTACTAAGCAAATAGTATTTGACAAGATTTATGCCCTGCATATATCAGTTATAAAATGGTTCCATATTATATTTTTCAGATTCTGTTAGCAACACCATAGGTAGTTCATTAACACTTCTCTCTCTTTAGGAATGAATAGTGGATTTGCGAAGTCATAGAGTTCTAGTTTGTTCTCAGCTCATAATTACTGTTTGGCTTAGGTTGACAGAAAGACAGGTTACAAAAAATGTAAGAGACTAAGCTTGTCAGATATACCCCTGTCTCAGCTTGTCCAGACGTTAGAAGGACACACAGCAGCTAACATATACTCCCTCCTAATTATGAGTCGGAGTTGTTATTACTCCTTGTTTTAAATATAGTAATGATCATTTTTTGGTTAAGTATTTAGTTCTTAGATATGCTGTGTGCTTTAGAGTTATTTTTATCCTCTTCTTGCAACAACCAGTTTAAGTGGGGAAGTCTCAATTACTTGAGTCCTTATTTTTGTAATTAGGACAAGGAAAGCACAGTGCTGCTTCATGTTACCCAGTCAACGGTGGAGTTGGCGTTGCCTTGTTGGGTCCTAGAGAACAGTAGCTTCTTCCTTAGGCCGGCGAGTGATGCCACCTCTGACTAGTAGCTCCACATTAGTTGACGGCAGGGTAGCTTATATGATTTATAGTAAACATCTCCATGGTTAAATAAAAGAAACACTTGCCTGACAAGTTGGGAGGCTGGGTTGTAGTCTTGGTCAAAGGATCCAGGACTCAGCATTTGCATGTAAAAATGAAGTTATTGAATTATATGATGTATCTCTATAGTTGCTTTCAGTTCAAAAGTTCTAAGATCAAATAGTACTTAACATCAATTGAAACTTCCATATTTTAACGATACATTATTGTTCATGTTAATATTTAATAAATACATTCATTTCACCTACTTTAAAACCATTCATCTAAATTCAAAATCATATCTTATTTAAATGCATCTAATACGTTGATGTGTTATAGCAGATTTGCAATGTGATTTAAAAATGCCCTTTTTTACTCAGGGAATTTATTGAAATTATTAAAGTTGCAGATGTAAATCTAATCCAAAGAAGAGATTAAAATTATAGTCCTGCCCTGGCTGGGTGGCTCAGCTGGTTAGAGCATTGTCCCAAACACCTAAAGGTTCTGGGTTCAATCCCCCAGTCGGGGCGCATACGAGAAGCAACCGATTTATATTTCTCTCTTCATTGTTTCTCTGCTTCTTGCTCCCTGCTTCTCTAATATCAATGAACATATCCTTGGGTGAGGCTTAAAAATATATATATATATATTTTATATATATATATAAAATATATATATATATAATATATATAATAGTCCTTTGGTGTACCTGCAATATTGTGAAAATATAGTTAGAACTACAATGAAAGGAAACTTCTGCATAATTGTACAAGTATACAGATCAATACTTATGTTGAATAATATTTAAAATATGTGCTTTCTGTGAACTCTTAAGGAGCAGGGGATAGCAATGATTAAGATAGCAAGTTAAAGTATAGTGCCAGACAAATCCTTCTAAATCTTTTAGGGCACCTTATTTTTCATGGGGAAATAAACATATAAGCAATCAAACCCCATTTATATTTAACTGCATATATGTGACAAAGTATTAGTTAAAAATGTATTTGGCCATAGAGAGTTTTCCCAAAAAGCCTTTTGTAAGGCTTTTTAACCCAGAGAATTTAGAATTCCATCAGAGCGTTTTTATTTATTTATTTATTTATTTATTTATTTAGGCCACCTCAGATGGGGAGAGTGATGGTCGCTCTACGCCACAAGTAGTTATTACCAATTTGCCCTTGATCCCATTGTAGTAAATCAGTTTTCATGAGTGAAAATAAGCTCTTTGCTACTTTCTTTCCAGTACATCACTTACTAGCTCTCCTCAAAAGAGGTTTCTGTGCCAAGTGCCCCACTCTCTAAGGTCTAGGCAACATTGGTTATCTTGCCTTCTTTTCTAGACCCAGTAATAAAGGTGATCTTAGAACAAATTTTCTCAAACCTGAGGATCCACCAAATCTCAACACAATTTTTGATTTTGTATTTTCATTTTTATGATTATCTAAACAATTGTAAGCATATTTCACATCCCTATGACCACCTGACAATCAAATATTGCCATAAGGTTTCATTATTTGTATATTAATTTGTTCTCAGGCTTCAGCGACATGAAATTATTACTTAAAATAATAGCATTTCTCTCTTTTTTTTTAATACTGGTGATTTTTTTTTTTCATACTGGGATCTCTATTTCCCTGGGAGCTGTGAGTGTATTTTCCAAGACGTCAGGAGGTGGTTGGATTGAGAGGGTAGTGTCACAGTCCTGTAAAGTGGCTGGGGCCTTTTCATTTCCTTTATAAGAAGTGGAGTTGGTTTATCAACTAGATCATATACGATAATTGCACATACACATTTGTTATTCAGGGGCTGATGTTACAGTCTATACCTTTATCCTAAGGGCAAAACCAAGGGTCAAGATTGGTTCAGTTTCCTACTCTTTCATTTTGTGTAACTCTGCAATTTGTACTGTGTCTTCAACACAACTAACTCCACTCAGAATGTGACCTCCTTAAGACTGGTACCCACTCATGCTCTTGAGTGGAGGGAAGCATGGGGATATAGGGAAGGATGCTCTGGGGAGAGGTCAGCCATGCCTTGAAGATATTATGCATCCTACGAACTGGGATTCTTGTTCCGTGTTCTTCTGCAAGAAAAGGATGATGTATATTTTCTTTGTTGGATATTTTAGTTGTTAATAAGTGTCAGCAGAGCCTTGGCCACGTGGCTCAGTTGGTTAGAGCATTGTCCCACATACACCAAAAGGTTGTGGGTCTGATCCCTGATCAGGGTACCTACCTAGGTTGTGGGTTCAATGCCTGGTCGGTGCCCATTTGGGATTGCTTCTCTCTCACATCGATGTTTCTCTCTCTCTCCCTTCCTTTATCTCTAAATGTCAGTAAAAACATATCCTTGGGTGAGGATTAAAAAAAAAAAAAGCATTGGCCGACTCTCAATGGAGAAACCTATGGACTTTATGCCATTTTTTATGGTCTCCCAAGGGATGCTTACATAGTTTATAGCGATGTATTCTGCCTTCAGTGAAAATGGAAGATAGCCCATGATCCTTGTCTGAATAATAACACCATATTGTCATTGGTGAAATGAGAACAATAATAATAAAAATGGATTTCATCCTAGGTCCTGCAGTCCATCTTCTACTTGGATACTTTGCAGTGACTCACCTTCTGCTGATCCCTTGCTTACTTCACAGGGACATTAAGAGACTTAATTAAAGTGTGTAGAATGCCTTAAGCTCATTAGAGAAACACACGGCATTCTTAGTGTAGATAATACTTTTAAATTCCATAATCTCTTGAAGGCAATGAAACCAGCAATATAGGAATCTGGGGCTTCAGCAGAGTGAGCGTTTTATGAAGACACATTTATGCAATGTTATATTAATAGCAGTCGTCACTGTGGGTTTGACAGTTTAGCATTCAATTCTGTGAACTTTCTTAATTGTAAATATTTTGATTTAATTTTCCCATCAATGAATAACACATTTAAGGGATCAATAAGTATTTAATTCAAGCTGATTTTGGTCAACTTTTAAGACATTTCAATTTTCTTTTCAAACTATGATTATGAAAAGTACTTTCCAGAGCTATCACTGTAACACTTTTGTAAGTCGAGGAGAAAAAAAGAGAGCCTTGTTTCAGTCTTCCATTGCCCTGAAATGTAGTCCTACCCTTAAAATCCCTGAAGAACATTGAAAAGCACTTTAATTTCCTAACTCATCTCCTGGCCTCCAGTCTCCAGCATCAGCCTGTTCTTATGCTGCCCGTTTAACTACTATCACCCTAATACAGAGCTCACCCTCTGGGGCCAGCCCATGCGTCCATGTTTCCCACTATAGACGTACAGTACAATCTGTGTATGAGCCTCTACAGACTGCTTACAAATCCTGAAACGTGCCCTTCATTGTCCATGTCACCGGAATGCCTCCTTGTAAGAATCCTCTAAATATTTTGTGGCCTTGCCTGAACACCACCTTTTCCAGGAAGCCTTCCCAGTCCTTCAGGCATTGGTGAATCTTGTCCAGATGCCGTTTTTGAGAGCACTTGCTCTGTAACTCTTTTCTAAAACTTCCTACACTCTGTTTTATGTCATAGGAGTTCCACTAACATATAAAAAATATCAGTCTTGCATCGAATGCTCACCGTGTGCCGAGCACTGTGTTGGAGGCTTCTCTGCTTCCTATGGCAAGACTTCCGTTTTCATCTTTGTTTCCCATAGTATTGTCCTTTGGACATAGAAGATCCTCAGCAAACCTTTGCCACATTGAATTGAAATATATTCCGGTAAAACGTGTGGGTGCCTGGAAAGCAGATTTCTTTATGTTGTCCTACTATTCTCTGAGAATATAAGGCTCAGGCTATACCCTCAAACCTATAAATCAAAGCAGCTTTTCAAGGAGAATAACAATAGCTGGCCAGAAGCCTATAGAGAGGCCGTGATGCTAATGAAAACACCAGATTGCTTTTGGCTAGGAGTTCATTTCATCCGCGAGGAACTAAAGGGTAGATAGAACAGAAACTGCTCCTTGGTTGAACAGCTACCTATTGAAGACGTGCTTTCTTGCCGATGGCTCACACAGCTCAGAGGTGGTACCTATTTCTCCAAGTGGAATGGAAGTAAAGAGGCTATCAGAACGAAAGCTAGTTATACACTGTGGTTTCTCCTTTTCTTCAAGCATGGGTGTCATTTCACCTTCCGGTGTCCCGGTAGCAGCCGGAAGTCACTAGAACATGATAAGGAGGGCTAGAATCAGGCTGGAAGAGAACGCCTTGCAGTGACTCTCAGCCTTTTTTCTGTGTGATTACCATTTTTTCCACCACACAGGGTAGGCCTGACAATTCCACAGCACGTATGTGGCATTGATTCTTTTTAACCGAACTAGTTAAGCAGGGTTGTGAAGTCAGGGCGTTTCCAAGAGAGCCTACCATATGATCTTCAAAATGAGGGGCCTGATTGATTTTGTGGGGAATACCTTTCAGATATACAGTTATCTACGCAAGTAAATGCCGTCTGTGATTTCAAGGACGAAGGTTTAAAAATGAAACTGCCTTAAAAAGAAATTAGTATGGATGGCCTGTTCATTTAAAACATTAACCTAAGATCCATTGTCCAGTGTCGTTCCTATAAAGGAATGACTCTGGACTCAACTCACCTGCAGTAATTTTCCTAAGTATTTTTAGTTTTATGAGTTGTGATAGGCTTCTTCTCCCAATTCCTGTAGGAAATGTCCTTGAAAATAGTCGCAGACTTTTGTTTTTATGTGCTCAGGAGCCTCGCTCTTATTTATGGGAAAGTTTAAAAAGTAACAAGATCATAGGTATTCCTAGGAGGTATCGTGTCGGTTGCAGAATAATAATCTAAAATGGCATGTTCACTGTCATAGGAGAGTTTGGAGTGCGAAAACACAGTAAAGTCGTAAAAACAAACATGGCTTCAAAATTCATAGCCTAAAAACTTTTGGGAAAACAATGTCCATGCTTTTTATAATTTTCAGCTGTTTTGACTTTGGGAAATACTATGATATGCCATGAAAGGAGTGTGCCATGGTTTCAGAATTATGTATTATCGGAAATATATTGAATAAATATTCCAGGACAATTTTTTTAACCCTTTGCTAGCAACTGCTAAACTGTTTTCCCTTTCTGGTCTTGATTCTACTTCTATTTACATCAATAATTTCCTTGCTCCTGCTTTAATATTTGTTTTCTTCACTGTTGTGTATCTTTCCTGTGAGTTACCTCAAAGCCTTAGGGGAATAGGCTGGATTAAAACAAGCAAACATAGAAATGTGAGGTACTGACTTTGTGCCAGGCACTGCAGGGGCTGAGGACTGAGGGAGGTCACATGGACTCTGCCCTCAAGGACCTCTGTATCTGGAGGAGAGAGACATTAGCATAAGAGGTCAATTTCAAGGTTGAACTTGGAGTGTTAGGAGAGAACCTAGAGTCAGCATCTTACCCAGACTGCTCGAACAATAAGGAGGAACATCAGGAAAAGACTCTAATTAGAAATGGTGCCAAAGCCCCACACTGAAAGTCTAGTAGAAGTCAGTCGGGAGAAGAAAAGGGTGGGAGAGGCAGAGTGGGAGTGGGTTGGGTTTGTAAAGCACAGAAAAAAAAGAGACAGAAACACATTCCAAGATATGAGACCAGTGCAGACATATTGAGTCCAGAGAAGGACAGGCACTGCAACACGGCGGAGCCCAGAGTGAGTCCAGCGTGAGCACCCCCAAGCTCCAGGTTCAGCTTTATTTCTTAATGTTATTTAACAGCTGGAAGACAGAAGAGACATATCCGGGTCTTTGCTTTAGAAAGAGCCCCCTGTAGGCATGGTGAAGGCAGATCAGAAAGGCGGGGGCCAAGTTTAGAAGCGCTATTGTGATCCATGTGCGAGACGATAGTGGTTCCAACTAAGGTAGTTTCCTCTCCATGAGGATGGAGAGGAAAAGATGAATTAAAGAGCTATGAATGTGGTGGGATTTAGGCCATTGAGAAATCAAGTACTTGTGAGTGAGGCAGGAGTCTTCGATGAAATTTGGGTCTGTTTGTTTGTTTGTTTTTTTAACCTGGGCAATTGGGTAGAGGTAGTGTCAGAGAAGAAGTAGAGAATGCAGACATTCTGTCTGAGGACTAAACACGGTGACTCACGTAAAATTGCCACATGCGAGGTAATTATCCAACAAGGTTTCTAATGTTGTTGTAATCATAGGCTAAACTGGTCTGATTAATCCTAACAGGACTTTCTGTGAAGTGCTGGTTATAATCAATATTTGGCATTCCCTGAGCAGACCCAGGTTCAGATTGCAACCTTCCAGCTCTGTGATGCTAGACAAGCTTCTTCACTTTTCTTGGCCTCAATTCATTTATATATATCAACCCAGCAGCGTCTTAGTGAGAATTTGAGATAAAAAATATAAAGCGCTTTTGTAGCAGCTGATACAGGGTAGGAGCTCAGTCAGTGGTAGCTTAGTATGTGAATAAGAGACATTGTTGGTTCCCGCCCTCAAAATGGGGGTGGCGGTTCTCTCATTTATCTTTGCATCTCCCATAGGTTCTACCTGCCTAGTACCAGGTTTTACACTTAAGGGATGCCCCCCAAATATTTATTGAATCTATGATAACTGATTTTATTTTATCTTTCTTATTGTTTTTCTGCTAACCTGCCAAAGACTGTTACCCCTCCTTAAAAAAAAGGATTCTTTTTATGTTTTATCCTTTTACCTTCACTTAAAATTTATTTTGTTTGATCCCTGCTTTTCTCCTTTATAAATAATGGTCCATACTTTATAATTTCTGACACTTTCCTGTGAAGCATCTCCTTGGCAGTCCCCATCTGCATGCCTGCCCCACCCAGAACTGTATCCAAGGGGGGAATCTTGATCCTTGTGTGGCTTGACTGTGGTAAAAATTACTCAGACTGCCGAACCTTTGCCAGAATTCTTATTGGGCTCCAGGATTTCCACTAGAGTCTGGATCAGTCCATGAAGGACTCGGTCAAACAGCTTGAATTTAATCAAAGTGAACCACAGCCACTGAAGAGGCATGTAATTTGAACAGAAATATTGGCACACGAACGATATAAAAATCTCAGGCATGACTGGCAAATTAGCAATTCTGTGAAAATAAAAAAGAATTTGAAATAGCTTTTGAGGTCATACATCTTTGCCTGCCTGTGTGTTTTAGTTGGAGGATTTAAAATCTATATTCTATTATTCTACATGTGGCATTAGCATAAGCATCAGATAGGTCTACAGTGGTAACGTTGCTCTTTTCCCATTTTATTCCCTTTTATTAATTATAGATGAAATAGATAAACATTAAAAAATGGGAAAATACATTAAATTGTAACAAAGAAAATAAAATATCTATCTGTGCTTCTTCTACCACCAAAAGATACAAGTAACATTTTAGTATTTCTACTTAAGCTCTATGTAAACTTATAATGCTTAAATAGTTTTGTACTTGGACTGTTCACATGTTATAATAAGGGCATTTCCCTCCATCATTAAATAGTCTTTGAAAACATGACTTGAATGTTTGCATAATGTTTCGTCATATATGTAAACGGTCCCATATTATAGGATATTTTGGTCTCTATTCTGAATAATGCCATAATGAAATCTTTGTGCATAAATAATTTTTATACGTGTCTAAACGTTTCCTTAAGATGGATTCCCAGTGGCAAAGTAACATTTCACAACTTCAGATGCAAATTGTTAAACTGCTTTTCTGGAAAAAGTTGGGCAAATTTGCATTTTTGCCAGTATTGTGTATAGGAAGAACATCATATCGCCACACTCTGTGGTCTGGCTTATCTTTCACAAACAATCAGTGAACCAGTTCTTTTTTTTTTTTGATAATTAACAATATTATATTAGTTTTAAGTCTCTCCCATGTGATGCTTTCTGTTGGATACCCACAGCATGACCACGTCTTTTAACTTTGAGGACTAAGTTGCCATTTAAATGAACAGCTTTCTTTCTGAAGTGTGAAGCTAGATTCGTATTCATGAAAAATTCCAAAAGGTTAGTTGATGTTTCTGTGTTCAAGTGTAACCTTAAATACGTTATACATTTTAAATGTTTTTACTGCTCAGAACTGTTACACGAAACTGAAATGAAGAGTCCCTTCCCCCCATGTTTGGGGTTTATGTAGTAGTAGTAATTCCAAATAAATATCTTAGTTATTTGATATGTGGGCATTTGGACAGTATTCCATTATGTTGTATCCTCTGGAAATTATTTTTTAAAAAATACATCATGATTCAGGTTTTATGTGTAGGCTTGAGAATTTTATGTATGCAGCCACTGCTCTCTTCATTTATCACTAAGAACATGTAATTGCAACTGAACAGTGACATTTGTTTGTATATAAAAGAAAAAGTAATTATTTGTGGATATTTTAATCCAATGGGATTTGGAGTCTTGTTCTACATATTACGTCCCTGTTTTACTTGTAAACTTCAATAAAAAAAAGAAAAATTTAAATATTATTCTCATTTCAGATTTATAGTAAATTTTTCTTTATTCATTTTAGAACAAAACTTTTGGCACTTTCACTCAGTCTTTAAGGCATAAACTAATGACAGTTGGCGCTTGAACAGCACGAGCTTTGAAATGTGTGGATCCACTTATACAAGGATTTGTTTTCAATAAGTGTACAGTTGGCCCTCTGTATCCACAGTTTTGCATCCTCAGGCTCCCAACTATGGATCTAAAATACTGTTTTCATTCCTGGTTGGTTGAATTCGAGGGTGCAGACGGTGAACTGTACACATTGTTCTATATCATTTTGTATGAGGGACTTCAGCATTGGAAATTTTCGTGTCTGTGGGGGTCATGGAAGCAACCCTCCTGTGATACCCAGGGACAACTCAGTTAAGTTTTGGGGGAGCCAAAGTGATGTGTGGATTTTCAACTGCATGAGAGTCTGCACCCCTAACCCTCATATTGTTCAAGGGTGAACTATACTTTCTATTCAGTGTAGTTCAGTTTCACAGAAGCAAACCAAATACTAGATACTCTATGAGCATAGAGGATAAAAGGGAGACCCCCATTCCTCTCCTGCATACACACACACAGCATAGTCCAACAGAGACGAATCCCTTATCAGATCAATTAGGTACAAAGTGACATGTGCTATGATTATATGATATCTTTACTTTGAGTGCTCTCAGCCCCAGTTAAAAGGTTACTTAAATAAACCAAATCTATGCACTAATAAACTGACCACTCAAAAGTGAATTCCCATTCAAGCATCCCTATTTCCTTAATACTAATTTCCGTTCCCGCCTAGCATCTCGGCATCTCTTTGTTCAGCTCTGGCCGACTGCTATAGATATTCATAAATATCAAGTAATAGGATGCAAGTAGATTGTTAAGTAAAATTGAAACTTCTTTTTTAAAAAGACACAGTTTGTTGTGAAGCTGGTGAAAATGATATTGGAGAAATCTAAACCACAGAGAAAGCCCAATGAGAATGTGACAGAGTTAGATCCTTATAACCCAAGAGGAGACATTGGCATGGGAAGCATCAGGATATGCGCATCCAAAG
Source organism: Mormoops blainvillei (assembly GCA_004026545.1). Lineage (NCBI taxonomy): Eukaryota > Metazoa > Chordata > Mammalia > Chiroptera > Mormoopidae > Mormoops > Mormoops blainvillei. Next base: position 51,855 of record PVJD01003037.1, on the reverse strand, counting down.
AGAATAAGTTGTGTAACAACTGGTTAATAGAGGACCTTGGTAAAAAAATAAATAAATAAATATATATATATATATATATATATATATATATATATATATACACATGTGTGAAACCTTTATCATCACTGAGGTGTAAAAGTCAAGTAAAGGGTGTCATATCATATAATTTTGTCCCCCCCACCCAAATCCAATATTCAGTTAATCCTTTGTTCTAGCCATCAAGACATATTTATAATTATGACTTACTTTTATCATGTTCATCTTATTTTTCTAACTTGAAATCTTAATCGGGTTCTTTAAATGTGACCAATTATTCAACATTGTTCTCCATATATTTTGGTTATCTCTTGCTGTGTAACAAACCATCCCCAAAACGCTAGTTTCACAACAACTATTGATATTTTATCCTCTCTCAGAGCGGGCTGGCCAGACCCTGCTGGGTTGGCTGCAGCGAAGCCTGCAGTCATATGAAATTCTGGCTGGGTCAGAATGTCCAAGATAACTCACTCACCTTTCTGATATCATCACAGGGCTAGCCACAGGCTGAGCTCACTGGGGACCCTGGGGTGGCTGGGGGCTCTCTCCATGTGGTCCCACATGGGAGGGTAGCCAGACTCCCTACATTGCAGCTCAAACCTCCCCAAAGCACAAAGCAAAAGATTTTGGCTTCAAACTGACATATAGCATCACTTCTGCTACATTCTATTGGTTAAAGAGAATCACGGACCAGCTCAGGGTCAGGGTGCAAGGGGGCTGCACAAACATTTGCATATTGGAAGGTAGGGTTCACCAAAAACCATCAATGGAGACCAGCTAATGCACCGTTATTAAGCACATTCATTTAAAAAGGCATTCCCAGTGTCAATTATCCATGGATAACGAGGACCTCCTGTAGCTTTAATCACTTGGTTAGGTCATGTCCAAAAGCCTAATGAGTTCTGATGGCAACTGCAACAGTCAATCTGTTTTTAACAATCACAGGCCTCAAGTGAAGGAATTCATTTATAAGCAAAATTAGAGCCTCAGTTTGATTCATAAACTTCAGCCACTTACTGGTAGTTCTTTTAAAGAACAAGTTTAGGTTCATTTGCCTACAGATACTCCATGAATATGTGGAAAGTAATTCAAAGTTTGGAGTATAGTAATTATGAACATTTATAATTTAGGTAGTGCTTTTACATACAAACTTACTTGTTTTTCATTCCAAATCTTATGCAGTAGATATTATTCCAGTTTAGGCAATGAAACTAATTCATCGTAAGCTTTTACATTTTCAGTAGTCACATAGCTAGAAAACTTGGAGTCAGGACTCCACATTCAGGGTTACCTATCCCTCCTAGAGTTCTCTTTTAAACTTAGAAGGATCTGCAACTTAAGTTCATTCATGTAATCTCTCTCTCTCACCATGTACATATATGTATGCATCCACATGCATATAAAATATACATTTAAAAAAACATTCTTAAAGTGCAGCCTTCATTGAGACTCATATTTGATGAATGAAATTCACTTTTTCTTTCTCTCATTATGTGGATATATATGTTATGCACGTGTATGTAAAATATACATTTTAAAAACTATACTTAAAGTACAGCCTTCACTGATAGTAAATGATCTATAGAAAGTCAATACCATCCCTTTCAAGTTAAAAGATATCACAGAAGCATGGATGCATGGATGTCCTATGGTCCAATCCCTTCATTTCGCAAAGTGGAAAAACAGACTCAGAGTGGCTAGGTAACTTGCCCACAGTCACACAGCTACATAGTGGAAGAGCCAAGAGCTCTTGACTCGGAATCCACCATTCTTCCAAGTAAACAAAGCCACCTTAAGGATAGCCTTTCAAAGGAAACTGTGTTAGGAATACAGATGTTTTATATGCTTAAAACATTAATTTGTGATTTGCCAGGAATTAAAAGTAACAGCCCTTCATGACTAAGTACAGCCAAGGACCAACTGTGCAGTTTGTTCAAAATAGGAGACAACCAATCCATTGCTAGGAATCTATGGAAGAGAAAATTCCTTCTATAAAAAGCTGAGAACTAACTTTAGTGTCAAGGGTCCTTTATGGAGGAAAATAAATTGTAGCTGTTGTATCAAGTAACTTGGTATAATGTTTCACTCCCAGGGTTACTATATGTGAATAGCAAAATTAGAAATTTACATGGAATGCTCTCACAGCACTGAGTGTGGAACTTTCTTCTGACAATGAGAAACTCTTAGATGAGCTAGACCTCAGTTTTCCAAATGAAAAAAAACATAAAGGTCAGTTCTGCAGACAGTGTTTTGGCAATATTGCACCTCTTCCAGCTCACAGATGTTACTAAGGTAAGTAGTGAGGGATGCTGCATTTTTGACCTGAGTAGAAATAGTGGGTTCTTCCTTCCTCCCCTTCACCTGCTCTGCTCTCCCTTCTCACCTGCACCCCCATCCACCATTTCTTTCATTAAGGAGAAAATATTTTCAGTTTGTTCACTAAACAGGCAACAAATTCAAGAAGCCACTACAGTCATGTGCCACGAAATAAGGATACATTCTGAGAATGTGTCATTAGGTGATTTTGTCGGGCGAACACTACCAAGCGTGCTTACAGAACACTAAATGTCACAGCCTACACACACCCAGGTTACGTGGTCGAGCCTGTTGCTTCTAGGCTATAAGCCTGTGTGGAGTGTTACCGTACAAATATTCAGGAGATTCAATCAAGCACAAGAGAAAAATGATGCAACCAAAAACACAGTAAACGTGAAATACACGAGACTCCTGCCATAATAATGGCATATTGGGTGGCAGCAACCTTTTCTTTTTTTAATGCATAAGTAGAAATAGTAGATTCTAAATCCATGATTAAAACCATAGTACAGCAAACACATAAATGAGTAACATAGTCATTCGTTATCATGTTAAAGTATTATTTACTGTATATAATTGTATGTGCTGTACTTTTATATGTTTGGCAGTGCAGTAGGTTTGCATGACCACAGACATGTGGGTAATGTGTTGCACTGCCCCGTTAGCATAGCTATGCTATCACTAGGTGATAGGAATTGTTCAGCTCCGCTATAATCTTATGGGACCACTGTGGAATCTGTGGTCCATCGCTGACTGAAATGTTGGTATGTGGTATGTGACTGTAGAACTATTTACCAAAGTGTGTGTGAGGCAAAGGGCTGGCCAGTTGGCGTGCTTTTGACTAAAGAGTCAATTAAGCCACAAGCCCAATGCGTTCTGTTGAACACCCTGATGTGATTTCTGACCTCAATAATCACAACTAACTGTTTATACTAAGGAGTACAGGACAGGGGTTCTGTGAATGTCTTTTTCCTGGTGTGTTGTTTCCTGGGTATATCTCTGCCACCATCTTTATATCTGTTATCTGGAATTTGGAAATGTGCCTAGGTTTTCTCTCCTACTTCTTTAGTCAAGTAGAAAAAAAACCTTGGGAATAAAACCTACCACTTTCCTCTGAATACAAGATGCAAGCTGCTCATTTGTATCTCTCAGTGGTTTTGCTTTATTTATGTCTAAGTTTGAAGAACTTGCTGGGTCCCATTATTACTCTGTGTCCTGAAGTGGCTGGGTTTCTTTCTCTTTATTCAGGCATGGTTGTTGATTTTTTTTGACAATGTTTAATATGAAAAGTTATAGATATCCATGCACTTACCATAAATACCTGGGCAAGTGGACACACGGTGATGTATGTGAGAAGGAAGTCCTCGAGACCAGTGCTGTTTGAGAGAAGACATGTCACAGGTTTCAACCTCCACATCATGTATTCAAACAAGCTTTAAAAAATATTATGTGGTTTTAAAAAGATTGTGGTGACAAATCGAGTGTCAGCTTTAAGTGCAATGTTCACAGAGTACCACCACTCCTTGTGATGTAACCCGTACAAAAAAATAGAAGTGCCCCCACATTTGCACCAGCAGGTACTTATTTTTGTAGGAGTCCACTTATTTGGGGGAACTGTTATAGCACCAGTGAGTCCAGTTGGAGAATTCCATCTGCTCACCTCTCATTGCTTCTGCATCCTTAACCATCTGCACTGGTGTCACCTCAGACCGATTTTTTCCACATTCTAGCAATGCCCACTGAAACCCTTCCTCCCATTCTTTCTCTCCACAGCTGCCAGCTTAATCAGTTCATACCTTCTGCACAAAACTCTGGAATGCCTTTTTCTTTGATCACTTAGGGTTTGATCGGGGAAGGAAAACAACGATACGTGAAATGGACTGAGGGGTTTATTATGCGGATTAGAGCTTGCACAGTTGTTGTGGAGGTGAACTGCAAACTGTCGCTGTGTAGAAGCTTCACTTCTTTAATATGATCATTTCTCCTTTGTTTCCTTTTGATTCTAACTGGCTTCAGCACCCTGACTCACCTACCTCCTTCTCCCTTGCATGTCCACTCCCTTATAACCCTTAAGCCCTCAGGACGATGAGATTCTGACCAGCTATTCACATCTTAGGGACAAAGCCTCGGGTCTGTTGACTCCAGAGACAGACTGTTGGTCAAACTAGAGATGGCATCTAGGCCTCAGTTGTGCTTCAGCTCCAGGCCGAGAAAAGCTGCCAAACCGGACAAACAACACCAAGGCTGACATCAGGACCAGATGCACTGCTCAACTACCCCTACCCTGGTGCTGACCAGTCAGTAGACACCACGACCCTAACTCCCTAGTCACCATGACTAATGATTTTTCCCCTATATAACCCATCCCTTGGAGGCCATCGGGGACCCAGGTCTTTGAGTAGTAGCTCACCTATGTCTCTAGTGTGGGCCACTTCATAAAAATAAATCCCTACTTTTTGTGCTGCAGGATAATCTTTTCTTATCCTTTAAGTGTGCCTGTCTTATTGGGTTGATGCTCTCAGGCAACCAGACCCCTTTGGTCCCGTAACAAAATCAATTTAACAAACCCCAACTTGCCAATTTGACCATTGCATCTAAAACTGTGAAGCAGCGCCCTTTACCCAGGTCTAGGGCTGGAAGCGGCAGAGGCGAGGGCAGGAGAAGAGCACATGTCTGTGACATGGGGAGGGCCGCACACCGCATTTAAGAGAAACTCCACTCATTCCTGCGTAAAACATTCAGGAAATCCTTCCTACGCCTCCCTCCAAAAATGTAAAATATAATTGAAATGGATATTCAACCCAAGTAGACATAAAAATCTTAAGCATCATGGCCAGGATGAAATCTCAGTGAAACTAAAGTTGCCCCAAGCTACCCACTCAGCAGCAGATCTCCAAAATTTGGCAAATCTGTTATGTATTTTATAAAAGTGAATTCATGCTCATATTTTCAAAGATGAAAAATCCTACATATTGTCTCTGGTTTTCAGGTCAGTGCTGTTGTACTGTTTTTTGATTCTCTCCTTTTTTTTTTTCTTTAAAGTTCTGTGTTCTTTTATGATTCTATACCCACTTGAATTAGAAGGGCTGTTTCCTTTGACCAGGCTGTTTCCTTTGACCAGGCTGTAATAGTAATTACAGCCTATCCTCAGTCTCTCCATCTGCTGAGATTTCATATTTGAAGTACAACTGTGGCAAATGTGTTTATAGTTCCAGTTATCCCCTTTCCACTACCTTCCATGTGTGCTAATGCTGAAGGAAGCTTCCCATGGATTCTCCACAGAATGCTCAAAGCCTGCTTTTTTCTTGTCGGGGGTCACTGCTGTCTGCACAATGGTGCACTGCAGCTCTCATTGTCCATTACTGTTCTTGTTCTGTGAACCCTCATCTCTACGACTAAAGGCCATTAATAGCCCCTGGCCTGTGCACTGAGAAGAGAATCACTTCCGGTCTGGATGTGGTCCAAAGAGTGCTTCCTTGCTGCACAGTAACCATGAGTTCTACAAACATATCTCATTAAAATACATATTCCAACTTAGAGCTGTGGTGCCTACAGTTTGTTTTGTAATCTTTTCTTATCCTTTAAGTGTGTCTTATCATAGTGTACCAACTAGTTCTGCCTGAGAGTGTTTGGAGGAACTTCCCAGAAGAGATGACATTTCTTAAGTGATTTTTTTTTTTCACAAAGACTCACAGCTTGTGAGCTTGAAACTTACCAAAATTGCTCTTTCGAATTTATACCAATTAAATATGCAGTTTGGTACTCTACTAGTAAAAGTGATGGTGTTTTATCAATTTGTCCAAGTTTCTGGACCCCTGTGACTCTCTAGGAACACATGTGTAAGATCATCAGCCAGATGGAAGTGAAGAGCAAATGAACCCCCATGGGAGATTGAATTGATTATTAATTCTACTGTGATTTCATCAACTGAGGGAAGTAGCTACATAGTCCTTGTTCTCAGTAACAGGGAATAAGACATTATTGAACAGTGACTTCCTAGACATCATCAATGGAAGATACAGCCCTGCGTGGTGACTGGCAGCTACATAGTAACTCTCTAAACAGAATGCCACCAACTTTCATCATGGCCCCATGAGAATTATTTAGATATTGGAAGCTTGGCTTGCTGAAGACCACTGTGAACGCCCCCCCTCCCACAAAAAAGGCCATGCTAGCTACAAGTTCTAAAGTTCTCTGTCAAATGGTCTAAATCAATCATTTACACATTGTGGGCCAATATGTACCAAGCACCTGGGTTCCAGATAACTGCAGTGGCTCGATGTAAATTGGCCTCTAACTCAGTGCTGCCTTTTCTCAAACCCTGACTTTCACCTTGCCTTATGTACGCACTGTGCCCATTACAAATTTATCCTATACCCATTGCTTCCCCAAATGATCCCCTCTCTAATCAATCACTCTCTGAACAGAAATAATCTAGGAGATACATGATTGTTCCTAGAACTAGCAAAGCAAAGCTACCGTTTGTCATATGTGTGCTATGTGCCAAACACTTTTACAGGTCTTTCTGTCTGTGGTGCCTGATTGAGTTCTTTTTTAACGAGACTTTATTTATTTATTTTTAGAGAGAGGGGAAGGGAAGGAGAAGAAGAGGGAGAGAAACATCGATCAGTTGCCTTTCATACATGCCCCAGCCCCAGCTGGGACCAAACCCGCAACCCAGGGATGTGCCCTGACCAGATATGAAACTTGGCTACCTTTCGCTTTGTGGGATGGACGATGCCCAACAAACTGAGCCACAGGGGTCAGCGCTCTAATTTAAGTCTTATGAAGGCCTATGAAATGTGTATTGTTATTCTAATTTACAGATGAGAAAGCTGACACTGAGAAAGTCAGGGAAGGCCTTCAGAAGGATGTGGCGAAAGCGATTTCAGAACGTCTTTTAAATGAACAGTCCGAGAGCTTCCAAAGGCCTCGGCCCCGGTTCCCGTCAGTGTTTTCACTGTCCTCTGAACGTGTCTGGTTGGCGCTCCAAGTGCAAGGAGCACCGTGTCTGTCAGTGGCTTTACGCCTGGCCACCGCCTTCAGTAGTGCCTCGTTCTTCCCAAGTGAAACCCCTTCATTTAGGAAAGGTACTTTCAAATGAAAGCGCTGGAATAGAGGTCCCTGCTGTCGCTGATAGAAACTTGGTGAAAACTTAATTTATGTTACAAATTAAAGTAAATAGAGGATAAATGAAGAGGGATTTACTCTTTCTAGGGAGAGCACATTTCAATTTCAGTAAATCATAGTTGCTTTCATTATAACTAAGGATGTTTAGTTTTATTTGAGAAGTGTGTTTCTGACTGTGTGCTTTAGTCAAAATAAAACATCAAGAGCGAAGAGGTTCATTGGTTTTCCTTTTTTAAAAAAATAAATTATTAGACCTAGTGTGTTCCCCCCATTTGTCTTTTGGGGAATAATCTCTGAAATGGTCAAAGTCAGAGATTTTGCCTTATTTCTCTTTCTATCTTCAATTTCTGGCATGTGGTAGACCTTCAACATAAGTTTGTTCCATTGGACAGTGAATGAATAATGGAATGATCAGTAGCCCCAGTATATTTAATTTATCTGAAAAATGACAAATGAAACAGTTCTGATACATAGGGGCTAGTTTTGATATAACTTATTGATTATGAAGTTTTTTAAAATGGAGTTTATTGTTGAATTATCCAAGTAAGCAGAGCTATGACTAACGAGATAGAATTAAATAAAAGAAAAATGTGAACTGAATATCAAGAATATTTCTACTAGAAATATTTCTAGTAGATGAGGTCAGGATTTAATCAGGCAGAAGAGTCCCAGTGGAAGTGGTCAGGGGACATTTAACACCATGCATGTCACTTAGAGCTGCAGTGAACTTACACAATTTACAAGGGACAGACCCTGACTTTGGCAGGATGATGAGTGAGAGTGTATTTCTAGTTTCACTGATTCTTACACAGGTGTACATTCACAGCCTCCCATCCTCCATGGCAAGAATTTATGTATGTGTTAAATTAAATTTTCTGATTACAGTTTTCTTTCTCTTTCCCGAAAACACTCTTTTTAGAGCATCTCCTGGTGCCCTTGGAAATGTCTTCCTTAAGCGGCAAAGTCCAAACTGTTTTGGGCCTAGTGGAACCAAGCAAACTGGGCCGCACCCTGACCCATGAACATTTGACAATGACCTTTGACTGCTGTTACTATCCACCTCCTCCGTCTCACGAAGCTACCTCTAAGGAACCTATTATGATGAAAAATTTGTTTTGGATTCAGAAAAACCCTTATTCCCATAAAGAGAATCTTCAGTTGAATCAGGAGACAGAAGCAATCAAAGAAGAACTGTTGTATTTTAAAGCTAAAGGTGGAGGGGCTTTGGTGGAGAACACGACCACCGGGATTAGCCGTGATGTGCGGACTTTGAAGTGGCTGGCAAAAGAGACTGGCGTCCATATCGTATCAGGAGCTGGGTTTTATGTGGATGCAACGCACTCTTCAGAGACCCGAGCCATGTCAGTGGAGCAGGTAAAAAGCTCTAAGTTCCCTGATAATATCTGTATATACATCTGAATAGCCAGAATTCAGATGTTGGGTTATTCCCACATGTCATCTGCATTTGGAAATGTCATTGACTCACAGGTAGCTGAGAATTCTATACACACAGGCTAGATAGCAAAGACGTCTTCCAGTGGAGACCCAAACCGGGGACATTTCATTTCGTAAAGCAAAAGCATCGCCGGTCACTGTGAAATCCAACGTGTTAATACTTAGATTCATACATACTGTATCCCTGCTCAGTAGGGGTGTCCCAGTCTGTTTGCAAACCTCGGTTTTTCATGATAAGCTTCAGTTATGCAACCTGTTGCTGGATTTTATAATAACCAAATAACCAGCCATAAAAATTCACTGTAGGATGAAATTTGGCAGGCAGAGATGGGCACCTTTGCAAATATGTTTCCTTCTTTTACCAGACAGAAGGGGGGAAGAAAATCCATTCCCTTGTTGTTGTCATAAGATCTTAAGCAGGAACAGACAGAAGGAAGTAAATCTTTCAGGGATAAAAAGAACACATAAGTAGCAAAACTTTGGGGCATGTGTATGTGCTCTCTTTCTAGACATATATGTATGTGTTTATACAAGTTTACACATATATGTATATATTCATTTCTATCTTCTATTGTCTGCTTGGTAGGCATAGCATGTCAGCTACAGTCCTTGCAAAGAATCAGTTAATCTGTAAAACAGTATTTCAAAACTTTATTTGCATTATTTTCCAATCAGGCCTTTCCCTTTTTATATATTTACATTTTTTTTGAGGACTCTCATGATGTCAGCTATTACACAGTCTTCTAACCACCCTTAGCAGTAACTATACCTCTGATCAAAAAAAGTAATATTAATATTATGTGCTGTAAATTTTCTGTGCTGTATAGAATAAAGGAATGCATAAATAAGGGGGAATTAAAGAATCACTTAATACAGTTGATGTAGATTCAAGGGCAATCTTTTTATGTCTAAATGCTCCTAAGATTAAATTATAGATGTTTTTTCTCACTTGAATGTACTTTCATTAAGTCATGTTTTTTTCCTCTATAGCTTCCTAAAGCCATAAATTTCTTGTTAAATAGTAAGATATTACTGAATCTTTGATTTAGAAAAACTTGTTGAATTTGAGATCTGGCCAGCAAAATGCCTTTTTCCTTGACCAATCTTAATTGAATAAATGATGAATACATTTTTGAAGAGTGAATGACTAAATGGATAAGTTCATTAACACACTGTGGTGACACTACGTTGAGAAATTCCACAGTCTATAACATATTTTCATTCCCACCCTTCCTTAGCTTACCGATGTCCTCATTAATGAAATTCTCCATGGAGCTGATGGAACCAGCATCAAGTGTGGCGTTATTGGAGAAATTGGTTGCTCCTGGCCTCTGACTGAGAGTGAAAGAAAAGTTCTTCAGGCAACGGCCCAAGCCCAGGCTCAGCTTGGCTGTCCTGTTATCATTCATCCTGGAAGGAATGCAAGGGCACCCTTTCAGATTATCCGAATACTGCAAGAAGCAGGAATAGACATCTCCAAAACAGTTATGTCGCACCTTGATAGGTAAGATTATGTACAAATTAGAGCAGACCACCAGATGATCATTGCCGATTAGATGTGTAGGGGACAGCGAAAGAGCTGACCGTACAAACAGATGTTAGCTGGAGTTGATCTTATGAATAAGCCTAACAATGTTGCAAAGGCTACGCATTTGCCTTTATTTAAATTAAATTCATTAAGGCATTAGCACTGTCACAATGTGACTAATAATACATTACAGTTACTTCTAAATTGGGATTCCTGGAGATGAGGATGTGTCTTTCATTGTTTCTGGAAAACCTCAGTCCGTGTTTCTTCAAATATTGCTCATCCATACTTTCTTTATATTTGTATTATAAACATCAACTTGATATATGTAGGATCTCATAATCTGTCCTCCCTGTCTCTTAACATCTTCCTATTTCCTTTCATTTTCACCTTTGAACTGTAATTTCTTCAATTCTACCTTCCTATTTAATACTTCTCTCTTCGGTGAAAGCAATCTGTTGCTCAGGCTCTCGATTTGGTTTCTAATAATAACTATGTTCTTTTCTTTATTTCTGCAAGTTCTCTTTGTTACTTTTCAAATCTGCTTTATTAATTTTGAGACTTTTTCCTTTAACATGTCTTCGACTCGTGTTAAAAATATTATGCATAGAATGTTCACCTTATAATTAATAAATAATTTCTATTGTCTTTTTTTACTCTAATTTTATAGTTTGTTGATTCTTCTGGCTCTTATTCATGTGAAGTTATTATCTTGTATTTTAAAAAAATTTATTGTGATTTTTAGATGCCCTGGAAATTATTATGAGTCCTGGGTTGAGGTTTTTCCTTCTGTTTCTTGTTTGTTTATTTCTTATAGGTAGTTAGGGGGCACTACTAACCTGGTATTACTTTTAACTAAATTTTTAAACAATTGTATAAATTGTGGTAAAATACACATAATAAAATTTACTACCTTAACCATTTTGAAGCATGAAATTCAGAAGTGGTATGTGCATTTGCGCACTGTTGTGCAACCAGTCTCCAGAGCTCTTTTCATCTTGCAAAACTGAAATTCTATACCCATTAAACAACAACCTCCTACCCCCTCCACCCCAGGAGGCAGGACCATGGCAATGACTATTCTACTGCCTCTCGTTATGCATTTGATTACTCTGGGTACCTTGTACAGTAGACTGATATGATATTTGTCTCTTTTGTGACTTTTAAAACCAAACTTTTGCCTTGAAGAGTTCAGAACCACACAGGTGCTCAGAATTCTGGCCCTACACACAGTGAATGCAGGCTTGTGGGTTAGTCTACCCACATGGGTGTTTTAGAGGAGAGGCACATTCCCTATATGAGCTGGCCTGCCCAGGCTGTGTCCCCAGTTCATCTCCTGTCCTATTCCAGCCCTGGTTCTCTATTACTGGGCCCATTAACCTGCCAGGACAGCGGCGGCTCCGGGTTCCCCTTACTTCTCGTTTGTCTGTTCTCTTGTTTCTGCCCCTGACCAAGCCCTTTACTTTCCCACCAGCTGAACCAAGCATTTATAAGTATCTTTTCCCCCCTTTCATTGTTGAGTAGTTTACTTATACTGTCACGGAATGGTGAATGTTCAGTCTGCCACGCTGCCTGAAACTGGCTTATAGTGATTCTTAAGGAAGAATCTTTCTAGCCTATCTGTTTATAGTTAGACATGTAGGTAAGTTAGAAAATTATGCTTAGCACTAATAAGGTTCCACTGGGAATTGTGAAACAAACCTTAGCTCCTAGCACAGTAGAACTTCCTGCTCATAGAATCAAACAATATATATGTTTATTCCTTGCTAATAAAATCAATGTAAAATCAATGTACATGAATATTGCTTGCTCATAAAATCAAACAACATATATATGTATATACATATATGTATGTATACATGTACATGCATTTTCTTTTAAACAATGCTCAGGTTGGGGTGGAGAAATTGATCTGACATCAGACAAACTCTGAGCATCCTAGAAAATCCTGAGACCGTTTCTAGAACTGCCACTCATTCTGTGTCTATATTAGGGATTTTTCAGGGTTCCAGTGCCTGCCAAAGAAATATATAGAAGGGTGAACATTTCAGAGGAGAGGCTACTGGGGAAAATGACTTTAGAAAAAAGTAGCACATTTGGGAAAACAAATTAAATAAAGTAACAGAAAAATTAATCAGGGAGGCAGATGCAGGCAACTTTGGCTTTTTGATGTGAATGTTCACAGCAAGACAGTGGCTGGGCGGAAGCTGGACTAGGTCAGCCTTTCACAGCCTCGCTGAGGTCTGCAGGCTGCACACACAGTCTGATCTTTACTGAAAGGGCAAGGGCTTCGGCTTTACAACGGCGACAAATCACAAAAGGGCACGTATTTCATGCAGCAAAACGCACAGACGACACACAAAAAGAAAAGCATCCTGAAAACAAGGCCTTCAGGAAAAAAAAATCATTTTGTTCCTCCCACCTTGTTTTTTCAGGCATAAAGGAGAAGGTTCTGAACCCACAAGCTGTTGTTACTGTGACGTAACAAGTCAAGGCGCTGGCTCTGCCTTGCAGCCTCTTTTATAACACTGGGCTTTCCAGCAGGGCTGACGCTCAGCCTTTACTACCTGTTAAAGTGTTTATTTATCCCCTTTAAGGTAGGATTTCTGTCATTTGAGACTATGAAATAAAATATCCTGGGAGGTCCATATCACACTGAAACAATTAAATGTTTTTGAAAGCACACACATCTTCGCTAGTATTCATGCACAAGGCATTCTACCTTAAAATGCACACACGGACACACACAAAAGCAGCAACAACAAGCTGCTCTATGCCTGTCTTAAAAGGAGCACTTGGGACCTTGAGAGGGAAGAGTTAACTGAACGGTCACCGCCTTAGGACACCTCTGAAGCACATTGTCGTCATGTGACCATTTGTGACCTACTTAAGGTCATTTACCTGGTGATAACAGCCTGACAAGATAAATCTGCTTCTGTGTCTGGGCCCTCCCCTCACCATCTGTTCTCTGTAAGAAATGCGGGCCTGTGGACGTGCCCGTGGACTGCTGCGGATTTAACCCTAGGGAACCTCAGAGGGGGCTGCCCTTGACAGGTATAGCCACCCAAAGTCAACATTTATTGGAAAACAACACCAGCATTTCTATTCCTGTTTGGGCTTTTAAGCCACAAAGGCTTTATGCCTTTTAATCATTATAATTTCACTACCTGTTAAAACGCTGTCCACATTTCCAGGTGGCATACGATCACAGCACTGCCTCTGCCCCAGTCTAATACGGGCTATTCATGGTCTAAGAAGATACCCCACAGATGGTTTTTGTGTGATTCATCTCCAAGGAAGTTTTATCCTTAATATGCTATAGAGTAGCTGTAGTTATTGTATCACAACACAGTTCTTTCATTAGCAAGGGAAGTTGGGTAGAGCAGGACTGGAAGCTGTTTGATTACTATTTACTGATTTTATTGTGAGCCCCAGAGACGGCAGTTGGCAGGTGGTATGCCGCAGTGCTTTTTCCACTTGGTTATCTTTTTAACAAGCTAAAAGTCTTTGATGGAAATCCGGGACCTAGAGTTTGAGGAGGGACATGATGACAACGAAGTTCAGGAATATACCACGTCTTCTGTCTTTGAAAATTGTTGCCTTGTGGAATCTGACCCAAGCAAGGGTTTCTGACAACGGGGAAGGGGAGACACAGATGATGGGCTACCAACACATTTTATTCTCTTTACACTTAATTATCCACGTCAAATCTGCCCAGTATCCTTAAAGGATATAATTTTGCTACATTTTTCTTGCTCTTAATTAGACGAAGTGAGTGGGATTTTCCTTCCCTCTTCCTTCTTTCTTTCCTTCTTTCCTTCCTTCCTTCCTTCCTTCCTTCCTTCCTCCTCCCACAAATACTTGTTGAATGCCTAATCAGCATAAACCAGACAATGGGAGGTAGCGGGACCCATTCTCTGCCTTCAAAATGATTATATAATTATAATTATGGTGACTCTTAATCTTAAGTTTTTTCTTTCAAAAGTTACAAAAAATGATTATCGGATATCCTCGGAAATGTACACTTTTAATTCCTGTGAATACTAGTGAAATAATATGAAATAATTTTTAAAAATTTCAGGCAAATATTTGACAAACTTAAATAGGGCAAAATGTCTTTATAGTATGGTAGCACTTAAAAAAAAACAGTTGGAATGTTATGCACACGATGTGGTTTAAGCATTTAGAAATCTGTGTGTATGGTGCTGTATTTCTTAGCAGTTTATTATTAGGATTGTGTATATGCATGTATTGTATGCATAACGTATAGTATGCAGTAAAAGAAATTTTGTGCATAGCATGTGCATAGCGCACATGAAGTACAGTAAAGACAACTTATCCAGTCATATTGGCTCAGGTCCAATCACAGAATGAGAAATTAAAGAAATGAGCTCAGGCAGCAAAGCAGGGAGGGACCTGTAAAGCCAGTGAATTTTTTTCAAAGAAAATAGTTATTAATAATACTTCCCTTTTCCCATTTACTAACGTCCACTGACATTTCTTCTGTTATCACTATGGCAGATGATAGGAAAATATAAAAAAATGGATGCTTTTAAACATGTAATCGTGGCTACTTGTATTTGTAATTGGGTATGACCACGGATAAATATCACATGAAAATCTACACTGGTTTGAAGAGCACTCACTGACATAGAAACACAAACCTCCAAATACCTTTCAGGTTGAAACTGTGTGATGACATTGGCAGCAGCTATGCAATCATTAATGCAATGTCCAGTCTATGTCTGCATGGGACAGTGAGAAATAGGGGGTGCTGGGGTCACGATGCCTAATTCTAGTCCTTACTTGCTGCATGACCTTGAGCAGGTCACTCAGTCCTCCCAGTCTTTTGCTCATCTGTCAAAACGTGTTAAGAAAAACGATTTTTAACCTTTTAAGTGTTATGCATATTTCCCCCATGATTATTAATCTTGGACTTCCTTTCAAGACAGGGCCTATTTAAAAAGAAAATCCAGACAAATGTTTGACAAACTTAAATGCAGCAAGTTCTGCAATGTCTGTAAAAGTGCCGAATAAAATGCAATTAAGTTATGCTTATAATTGATATTTGTTGAATATCCCAAATTGTACTGTTTAACAGAGACATTTGGGCAGACCAGCCCAATGTCAGAGCCAATGTATGCACTGGTCATGTATTCTCTCCAGTACATTATACCCACCATACCCTTCCCTAGTAATTTTTTTCTTCTAAAGCAATATTTCATGACTCTGACACCATTCCCATGAAATGTGACATTTTAACAAATAGGATTGCCACGTCTATGAGATTTATCTTCACTCTCCTCAATACGCTCATTCCTTGAACTGTGTGTCGCCTTACAAGAAAAACGCAGCCTCTTTTGTGCTGTGTGGCAGCTGGAAAGTTCATATGGTAAAAAGGTCTTTCTGGGGTGTATAAACCAAAAAATGTATTTTAATATAAAGTTTTAATTACATTCCACAATTCAGAGCCAACTTCTAGTTTTAGTCTAATTCAAATAAGGGTTTTTCTCTCTCTTGCAGCCATCTGTTCCTTTAGTGTAAGCCTACACTTGAGTCAGTATCAAAAGTATGATATCGTTCCTTCCCATGATGTCATTAAACATCTCTATGGTATGGACCCAAACAGCCAGAGAACTGAATAATGGGGAGGTGGGGGCAATATGCTTGTTCAAATATAGATAAAGGGAAATAAATGTATGGAATCAGAATTGTTTTTCTATTGTTTTTCATTCCCAGTTATTCTCTAATATTGAAAAGACTGTTCCACAATAGTAACACCTTGACACAAAAAGATAAATTAACCTTTAAAGTATCTACATAAATGGAGATAAATTAGTGTATAACATGAATGCGCCACTTTAACTGAGCGTTTTGAGTGTGTATGAAACCAAAGTTTCTGGTAAATATTTCATTGAAGTAGCAAATTATACTTTCTAACCATAGGCAATGTTTAGGTCATCATTAAAAACATACATCATTCTATATAGTAGTTTCTATTTTGACATTAAAATAAGTTAATTAAAATTTAGCAATTAAGAGTTTTTCAGATTTTATAATAAAGATGGAACTGCTATTTGCAGTATAAGAATATACATGAGTAGTGTTTTTGAATTATATTAACATTTAATTTATTAGATTATAATAATTTATGTATTAACTTCCTTTAGACATTGCATTATAAATATTTTTAAATTCATTTTAGATTATTACATGAATAGTATTAGGTGAGTTTAGTAATGCTTTTGAGTAGTTGTTGAAAAACTCTTAAAATGACAAAGAGTCCCATAACACTATGTATACAAATATTCATTGGTTTGAAATTGAGGATTTCAGCCCTAGCTGGGTGGCTCAGTTGGTTAGAGTATTGCCCCATACACCAAAATGTTGCAAGTTTGATCTCCGGTCAGGGCACTTACCTAGTTTGTGGGTTCGATCCCCAATCGGGGCGCATATGGGATTGCTTCTTTCTCACATCAATGTTTCTCTCTCTCTAAAAATTAATGAACATACCCTTGGGTGAGCATTTAAAAATTTATGGAATTCAGTGGGGAGAAGTGGTAAATATTTTTTATAATAATAAGCCATTACAATTCAACATTGTGTTCAATAAATCAGTTGTATATAAGTATCCATTTATTATTGCATTTATATGCCAATTAAAAAAAAGTATTTTCTCAAGTTCATAAGTTTTAACATTAAATGTATCCTGTGTTTCTACCTGTGTCAGGCCCTGAGCTAGTCTGGCCTCAAAGAGCGCTACCCTCCTGGTACTTGCCCTCTGGGCTCAGGAATTCACAGACCGGTAAGGATAATGAATAACAAAATGACAACACAGTCACAGAGCAGTAAGAGAGAGTGCACTAGGTTACGAGCAGGAATACCTGGGACCTTGCTCACTTAAAAGGTTCAAGCTTTAGTTTCTTCGTTTATATAATAATGTTCATATGTGGCATAATTATTTTACCAGTTCGTTATGAGTTTCAGAACATGGTCCTCCTATATTCTCGGTACCATTTAAGGATGCCAATATCTAATCTACTGCCCAAGACATGCCCTTGATTCTTCTCCAGCGCTGTCACAACAGGGTCAGTGCCTCATTGGGTACTCTTCCTCTTGCTTGCCTTATTCCGGTTAATGACAGCATTATTCACCTAGATGTCAGTTCAGATTCCTCCTTCCCTTGTACCCCCATGTGATAAGACCTGCTACCTCACTAAGATCTCAAAATATAGCCTCTCCCATCCATCCTCTGTTGTTAACTTAATTCAGGCCCTTGTTTGTCACCTAAATTACTGTAATAGTCTCCAAAAAGGAGCCATTCCCTTAGCCTACCTCCCTGACCTAGCCTCCCCACTGCCACCATCTGGACGTGTCCAGATGCAAATCTGATTACTGTCCTCCACCCTGACTTAAAACTATTCGATGGCTCCCCTTCACCTTCAGCACAGTATCCAAACATCTTGGTCGCCTGGTCCCCACCCATCCCTCCACCTCATCTCCCATTATCTCTAGTACAGATACGGAATTTGGGCTAAAGCCACACTGACCATGATCTGGAGCGCACCGTACTGACTGTTCGTACATGTT
Organism: Mormoops blainvillei; assembly: GCA_004026545.1. Classification (NCBI taxonomy): domain Eukaryota; kingdom Metazoa; phylum Chordata; class Mammalia; order Chiroptera; family Mormoopidae; genus Mormoops; species Mormoops blainvillei. The sequence goes on along the minus strand of PVJD01003037.1, from coordinate 33,800 downwards.
TCTCACACAAGCTAGTTAGTCCCTTGGCTCTGAATACCCCATTATCCCTGTCCACTCAGCAGTCTTTCTTCAAGATGGATCTTATCAGAGGTTTCCTTCTCTACAAAGCCTTCTCTGAACAAACCAAGCAGTGTTTGCTATCCCCTTCCAGTTCCCAGTAGGACTTTTATTCTTACACTCACTATGGTCTGTAAAGCAATTATTTGGTTCTGTGTCCCTTTTCCCTAAGAGACACTGAACTTCTTGAAGGATAGGACTGTGTGTTATTTGTCTTCGTCTTCCTTGCTCATATCTCACAGTAAGCAGATGACCAACAATTTCTCATTTGGATGGACGAATGGATGGATGCTTCTTTTCTCATATACTTTACCTCTGATAATTACATCCTTATCTTCAGGAAAAACAAGCTCCCCACCCCCACCCCAACAGTTTTCTTCTGTATCATCCATCCATCACCCGACACCTGAATCCCACCAATGTTGACATGGATAGTCTTCTGGAAGACTCGACTCAAATGAGCCACCCTTTAATTATTCTTTCATAATACTTTGTATTTATTTGTACTATAAAAAATTTTCGACACACTTAATTGTAATTACTAGTTGAAACATCTATCTCTTTCCCCAGACTTTCAGCTCCTTAAAACAGCAGCTTACATTTCTTACTCATATCTGTATTCCCATTACAGAAGCTAGCACAAGGCAGGTGACGGTACAAGGCAGCAGATGTTTGGTGAATTAATTCACGAAGGTGTGCTTGAATGTATGCGAGTTCTTTGAAACTATAAAGCCCAAGACAAATGTTAGGCATCATTGTCATCTTGATCACACCCATGCATCACGTCCTTCCCTCTGCTCTTTAGTTCTTTCTACTAGATAGCCCACAGACACTGGTCTGAATTATCACTTCACACAGGCTTCCTTGCTCCCATTCAAAGTGCATGTTGGCATTAAACTAAACCCCTCAGCATTTGGATAAGATCTAGAATATAAAGAGGTACGAAAAAGAGAATCAACCGTCCTGCATTTTAGCACCAACTTTAAAACGCTAATAAATGATAACCATATTCTGAAATGAAAACAAAGATAGTCAGGTCACTGTAGTTACCATTTTCTTACCTAATAGCAATATGTTTGTCATAAATTTATGCCTGTTCCTTATTTAGACAGAATTTGTTTATTAGTTGAAGAGAAGTGTAAAACATGCACGGAAGAAATAATACAATATGAATGACGAGAACAAACAATAGATACAAAAATCTCATCCTCCTCCTGGGAAATCCCATGATATTGAATGCAGTGCGATCACTTCATACACCTTGAGGAAGGGACTCTGTCTGGTGAGAAATGCAGCAGCTCTTCTGCATCTCACAACCATCTCACTAACTGTTTAGGGCAAGAGGTGAAAAGCACTTACCTTAAAAGCTGGGGAAAATTGGAATAAGCAACAATATAATTATTCATGGGTAGAGAATATGGAATGAGCAGAACTAGCTGAGGTTGATAACTACACTTACACGAGAAGAGCTTTGAGATCATTGATGCCCAGGAGGGCCAGGACCTCTGTTTAATCCTTATCTGAAAGATGTTGAGCAGAATGCATTTTCCCATGAGACCATTCTGACATCTGGGGTCAATCCTTTCTCCAAGTGAAAAAAATAAGGCACTTGCATAAATGCAACTTCAGGAGCACCTGGACAGTCAGTCCTTGGATGTCATCCAACTCAGTGTCAATTTAATGTGGTTAAGTCACCTTGTTAGACATTCCTGGTGCAGGATACTCTGAGACTTTTTTGTGATGGGGTGGATTTCTCCACAGGTGCGTGCTGGTGAGGAGGAAGGGAGCCGCTGTGGATGGGATGCTGCACTCACCACAGAAGGGGCAGCGCAGTCTAAGAGCATGGCTTTGGAGGACAAACACAGTCTGGATTTATTCACACTCCTCCTGAGTTACTTAAGTTTTCTGAGACTTAGTTTCCTCATCTATAAAATGGGACCATCATACCTTCTTCATACAGTGTTTGTAAAGCTTAAATGAGACAGGACTACTTTGAACACTTGATGATGATTAAGGGTTTATTATCCTTGTTTTACCTACCCCTCCCTTTCTACCCCTCGTTAACAGCTAATACCAAGTTCTGTTTCTTTCAGGACTTTTCCTATGAAAAATGGAAATGATCCCTGACACTCTCCGCTCCCCCACTTGTGGGTTTTGGATTTCAGTCAGGAGAATTTAAATTAATTCATTTCTTAATTTCTACACACTAATGTGCAGTTATCCAGAGGGTGTCTTATTAAATGTCAGTAAAAAAAAAAATTATCTATTTACATATATGGACTTGTATATACTGGATTTTTAATGACAGCAAGTTTGTCAGTCTCCTTTTTAAATTGCGTTTTCCTAAAGTCCAAAACATTAGCTTAATTGCCTGTCTTCTGAGGAAATCTTCTCCCCTACATGTGGCTGTAAAATTTTAAGTGTTTTACTGTGGGACCATTTCCCTCCAGGTCTCACTGCTTTCTATTTGCTGCTCTACAGGGTAAGAATTCCCAGGGGCTACTCCTGCAGCTTACATGTTCATATGAATCTGACCATGTGAGTCTTCCGCTAGAAAGGCATCTCTACCTATTCTTCAAACAACATTGATAATATAAGTAGCATTTACATTTAACTGACATCTGGAGATCTCGATACCTACATTCTCTGTTCCTCTCTTAGATGAGGCTGTTTTAAGACCACATTCAAAGCGATCACGCGGGGCCTCATGGCCACTGTCTTCTTCTCTGAGGCCCTGGCTTCTTCTCTGAGGGAAATGGCAAGTCACTGGTGGGTTTTGAGCGGAGGAGCGACCTGATCTGACTTATCTGTGGAGACAGACTTTGGTTCCTATATTTGAATAGACTGTAGTAGAAAAAAAGATAAAAGAGAAGAGAGCAGTTGAGAATTTATTGCAGAGATCCTGCAAGAGATATGGTGATTTGGACCAGGAAGGTAGCAGGGAGGGGGTGACCTGTCTGGGTTTTGGTCATATTTTGAAAGTTGAGCCAAAAGTCTACCCTGATGGACTAGATGTAGACAAAGCAGTCAAGGATAATCACAAGGTTTTTGGTCTGAGCAACTGGGTGGATGGAGTTGCCATCAACTGAGACAGGGAAGGGTGTTAGAGCAGCTAGGCTAGGGTGGGAGGCCAGGTGTTTAGTTTGAGACCTGTTAAACTTGAGATGTCTATTAGACATCCAAATGGATATGACAAGCAGGCCATCAGACACGAAAGTCTGGACTTCAGGAGAAAGACAGATCCTTAACATGTGGCCTCTAATATTTGTAAGAGGCTTAGCGCAGTATCAGGCTCCTAGAATCAAAGTAAGCCGCGGTCATGATTGATGTAGTTCCTACTCCTCCTTTGACCATGTCGTTCCAATTGTCCCAAGTAGCTGCAATGGTCAAATCCTGTCTGTTCATATGCAGTTATTCTATGAACTAACAATTAAGTACCTCCATAAAGTAACCCTTTCTTACTTTGGGGGTTTATCACCCCCTTTGATGGTAGATTCTCCATTTTCAAGTGCAGTTTGAGGGTACTGTGGGGAGGGAATTAAATTTCAAAATAAAAATTAAAACCCATGATGTGCACAGACAGTCAGTGCAATTTTGGAAAATGTTCTTTGAGCACAGAATACTTAGCCCTGGGAGAATTCATATAGTAAGTGTGAGAGTGAAGAGACTAGATTCTAGCCTTGAAGTGAATTTATACTTTAGCACATCACCTTGAATATCTAATATCTCAAGTCCCAGTTTTCTCATCTGTAAAATTGAGACCTGATAGGATTGTGGAGAGTATTGAATGGGATAATAAATATAAAGCACTTTGCACAATGCTAGACACAGGTAAGTTCTTTTAATTCTTAGCTATGATGATGACGATGATGATGATGATAATCAACTTTATTTTTGTTTTCGATTGGATCTAAGACTAAAGATTTTTCTATGCCTTGTTATTTACTATGGGCTTTCCATGGAATATATTTCTCAATATACCACTTAAAATTTAGAAAACTTACTCTCAAGGCATTATGCCAATAGAAGGAAAAAGATATTAGGAGTAGAAATTGGAGTCTGACCCAAGCCATTATTGCTACTTTCATTCTCTTTCTGTACTTCAAACCACCCCTCCCCCGACCCTTCCCCACACCAGTAACTTGTCCATATTGATAATTAACGAACTGAATGAATTGACTCAAAAGGAAAAATACTAAACTTATCTCTTCCCCGTATGCTATTTTAATTGTGTATACTTTGTTTTTAAGCATAGTTCTTTGGGAGAAAACAGAATACGTTTACTACAGCAAAACGCATATTCTTTTAGCCCAGTAATTTTGGAAGCAAAAGATGGTCTCCATGGTAAGAAGATGAAAAAAGGAGTAGTATTAATAGAAAATAGCACAGAACTAATGCACATTTTATAGTATGAAAGGAGGATATTTTAGCCTCCGTGCCGAAAACAACACCGTGAACTCTAAGTTATGTTAAACTGATGAATAAGATAAAGACAAGGCAGCTCCTATGTGACTGCTTAGAGTGAAAGTCAATAGTGACTCCCCGAAAGCATCTCAGCCCAACAGAACCCTTCTGCCCTCCTGACACACTGAGGCTTAATTGGTCCTCCTCTGGTTTGGAAGGAAGAAAAGCTTCAAAAATACTTCTGACCTCTTAGAAGGAGATTTATAGACATGTAATAGTGCTTTAATCCTTGCGAACTGCAGTTGCCAAAGTAATAGTATATATTAGAGTAGATCAAAGCCTAATGATACAATGATTGTCTGACATTCCAACTCTTCTCCAGGCCAGTCTTGGATCCCAAGCAATTACCCTTTTTCTAGGTCCTTAATTACCTTTACGTAATGTCTAATGGAGTATATTTTCCCTATCGTATTTTTCCATATTCATTGTCTTTTGGTAGAATGTATTTATTTCCTTCCTTCCTTCCTTCCTTCCTTCCTTCCTTCCTTCCTTCCTTTTTCTTTCTTCCGTTTCTCTATGTGTTTGAATTTCTACCATGGTATTTTTGGGTCTTAGTTAATGCATCCCTTTTTACTTGTTATAATCTGAATTTCTTGAGATCATCAACTCTTGTTCCAGACTCTACTCCTCTGTACTGTTTACTGTACATTTATCTCCTTTCCCATTCACTTGCCTAGTCTTGCAACATAAAGCAGTGGTATTCTTACTAAGATACATATTAAGTGAGAAGATATTTACAAAAATCAGTATAAAATTATAAATTGTATTTAAAAAAATGAGCACACCAAAACATAAATATGTGTAGTATTGCCCGTTTTTAAAAAGTTGTGATGATATTCACATAAACATTTTTTAATCTTCACCTGAGGATATGTTTTTATTGATTTTAGAGAGAGAGGAACATCGATATGAGAGGGAAACGCTGATTACTTGCCTCCTTTATGTGCACTGACCAGGGACCAAAGCCACAACTTCTTGATGTGCAGGACAATGTTCCAACCAACCGACACCCAGCCAGGGCCACATAAGCTTTGAAATTAATTTTAGAACCACATCATGATCTTCATAAGGAACCAATCCTATTATTTTACCTTAGCTTCAGGTCTTACCAAGGTTTGTATTGCTCACCTAATTCACGGCACTGGATGTCAAATTTCCTTTGACAGTTTCCACAGTTCACAGCTCTCCCACTAAGGATTTTGAAACATACACGGACCTTATCGGAAGGCAATTCTGTAAGAGAATTACAAAATTGTTTTTGAGTATTGGCAATGGAATTAAATTGTCCATAGTCTCCAAGTACTTTTAAAAGGGGAAAGTCCCTTTCAGATGCGTAAATTCCCTTATTTCTGGTACCAAAGTGAACTTACTATTTTATAGTCACAACGAAAGAGCCAATTCAAAAGTTCGGTTACTTTACTTAAACTCCATTCTAGTACATAATATGCTTAAAACTTTTACTCTGTATATGTGGAAAATAGGTTCTTGATAATAACAATATGTTTGTCTTATTTTCTCTAGGACTATACTTGATAAGAAGGAACTACTGGAGTTTGCTCAACTTGGCTGTTACTTGGAATATGATCTCTTTGGTACTGAACTCCTTCATTACCAATTCAACCCGGATATTGACATGCCCGATGATAATAAAAGAATTAGAAGGTAAATATGATTAAATCTCTTAGAGTGTTCCCTTTTACCAGCCCTTTTGATTTTCATATCTGGGTGAGTATTAGCAAAGATTCAGAAAATAGGAAACAGGCAGAACTAGACACTTGTAGAGAAAAATATATCAATGCTGTTTCAGGGAGAAAATCTCTCTATATTATTGCAAGCAGAGAATGAGTCATCCTAAGTAGGCAGAAGCTTAGCAGAGCCTTAGAAGTTCAGTGCAGATGGGCAGCTGACAAGAAACATAAATAACACTCAGTCCGTCATGACAATAAGAGAACAAGCCATGTTTTCCTCTTTTCATCTCTCATGAAGTAAGATGTTTCTTTCCCAGGTTGAACACGCTCAAGTATTAACTTCATACAATGTATTTTTGAAATGCTTTATTAAAAATATTCACTAAAGGGTTGACTGCAACTTAAATGCTGTAAGTATAATGTCTAAAGAGCAAAAATCATATAAACCGTAACCTTTCAAAATTGTCTAACGGGTGGCAAAAGCAAATAACCGTGCAAGACATTCTATGCCACCAAGTGGAAAATTTGGGGAGTCAAGGATGAATGGCTACCAGGTTTATCTTCGTTACATGGTGATATGAATGCTGAATGCAGCAAGTAGCGAACTTGGGAGAATAAATAGATCTGAGATCGAAAAGGATGGCTTTTGTCCGTGAATATCTAAATGTTGCTATCCAGTGGGGTCCTTGGATAAGAGTGTGAAGCTCGGGCTAGAAATTTGAACTGAGACATAAATATAGACATCCCTGGTTTGTATGTGATAGCTGGGGGTGAATAAGATCACTCAGAGAAGAGAATGAGGGCAGAGCCCTGGGCAACACACAAGTTTAAGGGATGGACTCAGAACAGTCATTCAAGGACAGGTTGGGTTTTCAAAGTGAAAAGAATATCAGGAAAACACGTCATTTTGGAAGCTGGTGGAGAAGAATGCTGAAAGCAGAAGGGTTTGAACACATGAAATAGGTGGCGGATATCAATTGAAATAAAGACCGAAAAGCACCCACTGGATTTCAGGCAGGAGGCTCTCATTTCACAATTAGTAAAGATCTTGGTAGAAAAGGCTTGAGGACTAAGAATGAGGTGAGTAAGAGAGAGGATGTGGAGGCTATTCTTTCAAGAAGTTCCATACTACGTGGAAGCAGGGGTGTAGGACAAAAGCTAGAAGACAAGGCAGGATCAAGGGAAGGTTTATTTTGTTTTGCACTTTTAATTTACTGACCCAGGAGCATCATTCAGCATGGCAAACAGGTGCCCCTACTAGTGTGTGCCATACTCAGAGGTGAATACTGTCTGGAATTTAAAATGGGGTAGTATAGTAGGTCTTTGTCATCTTTCGTGATCTCAAAACCATGATTTCTTCATAAATATTATCAACACATATTTTACACTTTATCTTGGAAACAGGAAGTTAGATCCTAGGACCTGCTTCCCTTGGGGCAGTGAGGGGTGTCTTTAGCACCCCTTTGCCTTCCATGAGTTTCTTTGATCCTCTGGGATAAGAGGCAGGAGACCTGCAGAGGGAATCTGTCAAGGAGACGAGGAGAGGGATGACCACCAGCTCTCCCAGTTATGCCTTCTGAGCTCCCAAATTTCAGCTATGAAATCGAGAACTGGAACTTAATTTGGTCAGCTTTCATCGTGCCAAATGTAAACATTTGAGATGTATGAACATACATAAAAATTACACACACATATATATACGTGTGTGTGTGTGTGTGTTTATGTATCTCTGTGTATATGTGTACTTAATCTTCCTTAAATTAAAACCATACAGTAGGTCACTGAATCCAACACACCCCACAGTAATTACCGAATGAACTTTTGGACTGTGTGTGCCCCAGTACCTTTGCCCCCCGCCTCCTGGGCACCTGATTTTCATCATTCATTTGCCGTCCTTTTCGGAACCCTAGTAGTCATAAAGCTCCGAAATGCAAGGCAGAGAAGCATGCTTCTGCCTACCTCTGGCTTTCAGCACCAGAAATTTTGTGTCTAACACCTGTTTTCAATCTTATGCTCCATTTCTCAAATCTTATTATATCTCTGCCTTTTCACACTTGGTAGTCTTTCTCTAATATTTGTTTGCAAAACACTAACTCATTTGTATTTCTATAATTACTACAATTTTTTGTCTTCTCATCTGTAGTAACTCCTTCCTTCTGGCAGCATCGCCAGAACGGTTCCTCCATACAATGCAGTGTGAGGGGCGACCTCATTTTAGCAGTGGTCGGGCAGTTTTCTTGATGGGACGTGGTTATGTTTCTAGTGCCATCACATTATCTTTCTCATGAGATAAACAGTCTCCAGAATCTTGACTTAATGAGTCCTATGGGTTCCCATTTTCATGTGTCTTATCCATTATGTTCTTACCTTACTACTTCACAATTCAGTAAGTTTGCATTTCAGGGTGTGATGCAAGGCCTCTTACAGGAATTTGTTTATCCGTATGATATGCCTCTATAATAATGAGGTATCACTTATTTTTCTCAGAGACAAGGAACAAAAATTTGGGGGAAAGCACAGAAAATATAAAGGGGAAAGTATACCCTAGAATGTCCTGTAATGTGATATTCTTTTTCAGTTGTAGATCAAAGTTTGTCATACTAAGTTTCAGTGTTGTGTATTATTTCTATCAAATCTTTCTCTTTTTTGTAAATAATCGATAACTCTCTTAGATAATTCCCTTAAAGAGAGTTTTTCCCAAAAGCAACTTTAGAACTTTTGAACATTACCCAAATTTTAAAGAGGCAAAGAACTGTGGTGGCACAGTTAGCAGTTGATGTACTTGTAATAGGACATGCATGGGACACACATGACATGAATGTAGAGTTCTAAACAAAATGCCCAAGTTGGCTCCCTTTTACCTGTAAACACAAGATCTAATCTTTAATTGTAATTTACTATTTTATTTTATTTTTATTGATTTTAGAGAGAGTACAGAAGAGTGAGGGAGAGGTTTGTTGTTCTACTTATTTACGCACTCACTGGGCACATGATTCTTTCATGTGCCCTGACTGGGGATTGAACCCACAACCTTGGTGTATTGGGATGACACTCTAACCAGCTGAGCTACTTGGTCAGGGCTAATTTATTTTTAAACATACGTTCTCAGAGGGCAGGGCTTTGTACCTGAGTTGTCCATGTATTGCTCCATGTTTTGCTTACTATGGTGATTATTAAATATGACTCATGCACTACAACAGTGATTTTCAACCATCTCATGGCACACATAAAATAATTACAAAAATTCTGCGGCACACTAAAAAAAAGGTATTACATTTTTTGCATTTTTTGCTGATCTGACAAAAAATAGGTGTAATTTTGATTCACTCACACCAGATGGCTATTGTTGTGTTGGCTGCTTTCATTTTTTTATTTGATAATCTAAGGCAGGGTCTCAGGCCACAGACCTGTATCGGTCAGTGAGCAAGGGACGATCGAGGGACGATCGAGGGACCAGCGAGTGAGAGCGAGTGAAGCTGCATCCCGCTCCCCGTCTCTTGCATTACCTCCTGAGCTCCGTTCCCATAAAACCAGTCCCTGGTGCCAAGAAGGTTAGGGACCGCTGATCTAAGGGAAAAGAGGTCAGTAACTGACTGAATAGCCAGGTTTTAAAAATTCTCGCCCCGGTGTGCTGCAGCACAATGGTTGAAAATCGCTGCACTAGGATGCCATGAAATGTTATAGAAACAAAAATAAAACGTAGATCCATTTGGGAATCTAGAGACTGATGAGACTATATGGCAAGTGCCAGAAAAGAGCCACTATCTCCAAGTTGCATCTCCTGTCATCTGAGACCTCTGAAAGTCACTGCAGACACTGCCCAGAGTCCAGACACACACAGATGGTGGCTGTCAGGAGGTGACTCACTGTAGATTACAGCATTTAACGAAGCAAAGAGGATTAGATGTTAGACAATATTCGACAATAGCCAGGAAGCCCTTCTTTAGTCAACTGACTATAAATTTAAAGGAACAGCTTATTATTTATAGCCATCTTGTTGAAATGGAAGGAAAGTGGAGTAAATTTTATTGGTCAACTTTGCCCAGTGCTCTCAGTCAAAATTCCCATAGACTTCAAACAGGCAAATGCTCAAAATACTGACATACCATTGCCGACCTTCTCAAAATGACTATCTAGCTATATCATATGCCCTTCACTTCCAAACCAACTGATTCTACTCTCAAAATGTTTTATTTGTATGAAGATTCCTTTTGTTTCCCTATTTTAATCACAAATAGACATTGATGGTATTTGCTAGAAAAAAAGGAGAGAGACTGAGATGCGAAAAGTGGACCCTCTAAGAGAGGCATTTATAGAGTGGAGAACCAGCTAATAATGCAGAACCAAGTTATTTACTAAAACGCTAAAGTGGCCATTCATTCAAACTGGCATCTCCTGTTAGGAGCTATCTTTAATGCAGTATTGCCAGGCATTGTCATAAATACCACAGGCTAGAAATTTCAGTGTTCACTGTTCATAGACTAAGGAACATGTTCCCACCGAAAGGCAGCAGTATCTTTATCATCACCACGCAGTATTTATTAAGGGTCTCCCAGTATACATGCCGCAGTGGAAGGCGGGATCTCTATGACAAGCATAATAGGGTTTAAGTAAAAAGTTTAAAGCACCCTGAAAATGTGCTTTAAATGTGAGCCAGATGCCATATAACGAGTTAACATTTTTTCACAGGGTACGTCTTCTGGTGGATGAGGGTTATGGAGACCGAATTCTGATGGCACATGACATACACACAAAGCATCGGCTGATGAAATACGGAGGTCACGGCTATTCTCACATACTCACCAACATTGTTCCTAAAATGCTGCTTCGAGGTATAACAGAGAATGCACTTGATAAGATATTGATAGACAACCCTCAGCAATGGCTAACTTTCAAATAGGATGGTTATAAATTCACACCTTGAATATAAAACTTACAGAGAACATTCAGTGACTTCTAGCCCGCTGTGAGATATTAATTAACCAGAGCTACATAGGAGTAATGATGGATTATTTCCTTTTGATGGGAATTAGAAGCATTTTGCCTTCTCAGAAACTGGCTCTTAGCATCTGCACCTTTAGGGAGTCATTGTGCCTCATGGAGCCCTGTTGCTTTGCTTTAACATAATAAATACAGAAGTACCAACTTCCAAACAATGATTTACAGTTAAATCCCCACAGTGAAGTTTTGTGTTGTTTTCTTAATTTATCAGCTGCCCTACTTGAGAATTTAAAATGTTTTTAGTTAAATTACCCCCTTCTGGAGCAATCCAAAATTTCTCGTGATATTGATGATGCAACTAATTATCCTGCTGTTCTTTAATTAATGCTTAATGAATAATATGGCACTTTAAAAAAGCTTCTTCAGCAAGGGAAGTTGAATTTCGAGATTTTTTTCCCCCGAATGGATACTCTAAGACAATTACCAATTTACAATGATAAAAATATTGTGGAAGGTTAATTGTATGCTGTCCATCTATCTATATATACTTATAATAAATCGTGTTGCCTATGGCTTTCTGGCATCCATTTTTGCTATAAATTTTGTTATGTTTTGAAAAATTTGTATAAGGGGGCATGAACACATAATACTGAATTATAAAAATTCAATCATAAAAGTCAGAATATATTACATAATATAGTTTAATGAATCATAACATTTATAATAACAAAGGCCACAATTTAATTAATTAATAGTGTATAATGCAAAAAATGTTTGCCATATATATATATATGTATTCCCTTTGTTTCCTTTACCTTTTCCTTGTTTTTCCTTGGGTCTAAATAGAGAAAATAATGCTTATTTTCTGAAGAAAAGGTCAGATCTACTAGAAATGACAGTCTGATTCTATAGCCTACTGTCTAAAAGGTTCCCAGCCCTGATGATTTATGTAAATAAAGCCTTTTTAAAAACTCTTTGTTAAAACTCTTAGTTGATGTGCTGTGCTGTTTATAAATTAATCTTTTTGTTGAATCCTCAGTATGCTATCTGTTACCTAAAAAAAAAAAGGAAAAGAATTCCCCAAACCCTGTTGCCAATTCCTTTTTAATAAGTATATATTGTTAAGTTGAAATAAAATCCATTGCAACTCTTTTATGAGTTATCTTATGTATTAGAAAGTCAGAGATAGAATTAGTCATTATCCTTGAAGAATGGGCTAAGTGTTTTTCATCATATAACCGTGACAGTCACCCAGACTAAGGCATTTAAACCAAGCAAACAGCACCTTCAGATGTGAACACCATGCATAACTCTTTGGGAAAGGTGAGGTTTGCTAAACAAAAGACATTTCTGTGGATCAAAGATGATCAAGTTGTCTGTATGTTAGAACAGAAAGTACCCAGGAGGAAAGAGCCAGAAGAACAAACTAATTCCTTTCAATGAAAAAATGCAAATGTCCTTCACCAGTAAAACAAGCAGATTTTTAAATCTCTGTTTTTGAAATCGACTTGTCAAAGGGTCTTCAAAGGCAGCTGAGAGAGGAACAAATTTTTCGTTGTAATAGTGGAAGTTGTCTGATAGTTAGGATCTATCAACATGCACTGTTGATCTTTTTTCTTAGTTTTAAAGAGATGGCTTTTGGCAGTGTATTTTAAATAGAGAGAAAGGATTTGCACTACTCTCAAAATCTACTTTACTATCAGCTTCAATCCACCTGAGAAAAGAAGAAAAATTCATAATTCAAGTGCATATAATTCATAAACACTACAAAGGAGAGCCACTTTGTTTCAGCAGTCCTAATGTTAACAGTCTGCCACAGAACGCGGTGAAAAGTATTGATTGGTGGAGGATAATAGAGCAGCCATAGGCTTAATTTACAGACATGTGATGCATAGGACCTAATACAATTCAATTTTCTGGATAACTCTTAAAAGAGAAGTCATTTAAATTATTTTGCTATTCCATATATTTTTGTCATCCAAAATATATTTAAATCCAAAATAAGTCAGATAATTTGTGTTTGTGTATATATGCATATACATATATATATTTTTTTAATTAAAAATTGGAGGCTATACCAGCCACTGTGCCTATATATCAGTCTGGTCTGAAGATATTCATCTTCACACACATATATTCATCTATATGTGGCAGGTATTTCTATAAAATATATACATTTTGTTGTCATACCAGTCATCTGTGAAATTGTTCATTTTGAAATAACCTCAGGCCACGACTTACAGTAACTATCTGAAGGCCTTACTTAGCGTCCCCTTGGTGATGCATGCAGTGGCTCAAATTAAAGCTTCATACGTTGGGTTATGAATAATCTTTTGTTCCAAAGAAGGCGAAAGCCTTAGTCTGATTTAACACCAAAGAATACATTTCTCTGACTTTCCAAGTAAATCTAAACACATTCTATTGACAAAATGGACACTTGGGGGGTTTTCTAATACCATACATATTACACATTTTCACACTTATAGGGTAAAACTATGATACAGTTTCAATCTCTACTTTTAAAGACTATCACCAGAAAAGAGAAAAGAAAATTCATAAGAAAAGGAAAATGGGAAAATGACCATAGGCTTGGGAATTCGCTCAGATCCAGAAAATTCCAGGTTAAGGCTTGAAGTTGAATCATTCCCAGGTCTAGCTCTAAAGTCACAAGAGTACAAGGCAAACAATTTCTTTGGGGACAAGCAGCATTGTTTCAATGAGACCTTCTCCTGCAGGGTAAAATCATTCCTCCCCACACTATGAATGGACTCCGAGTATCATAATAAGCAGGTACACTCACAAGAACCAAAGCTGACATGGATAAGAGCAGCAGGATCACAGTACACCAAAGTATCATATATATTGAAGAAATAATTCGTGTCTTAGATTTTTCTAAAAAAATTGTTATCTATATAGGACTTCATTCACATGGACACTAACAATAAGGAGTATTTGCTTTGGCGGTAGTGGATCACACATCTGCTTATCTTGCTTTTAATATTTTTTTTTTTTACATAATGTTTCTGAGAATACAGATGTGAGTCAGGTAGCATTTGAATCCCCCACATATACACATCTGAGGGGCCCCACAACTGGCATTCCCCTGGGATCCTTGATTCACTGATGTTAGCCGTACAAATCCAGTGTCCAAACTCAGGACAATAAGCTCAGTTTCTACATTATCAGTCAGCGTAAATGATAAATCCAGAAAATGTGCTGTATTTGTTGTTGTTTCCTCCATGGGCTTTCCCACCATCTAATTTGATATAGACTTCGTCTCCTGGTTCCAAATGAAGGACCACACTGTTACTGGCATAGTCGTAATTCTGATCAGCATCCTGGGCGATCGCACTAGCACGCACCTGTGGGAAACAGACAAGAATTAGAATTCGCCAAAGAGGATCTATCTCAAGTTTGCTTTTAGGCCGTTTACACAGCATCGGAGCTGACTTGCTGCCATAGCACGGAACCGACACGGGAATGTCCGCCTTGGCCTTGGCCCTTTATGAGGATATCTTTGCAATCCTTTCAACCATGTTATTGGAAAGGAGGGATGAAAAGGAGAAAACAGTGTTTCCGAACAGCCTTTCCTCACTCTGTGTTATATAAAGTGCATGCCAATTTATTCTCTTCCTAAATCTCTACTTTTTCTAAATCTTGGAATCTCTGGGCCCAATCACTTCTTGATAAGAATATAATATAGTAATGTTTTGCATTCTAATTTATCCAGAGAGCAATATTGTAACCAGCTGTTGATGAGCCAGAAATTCAGTCTAAACTTCAGCTGGTTCTCACAATGATTAGAATATCGAGGTACACAGTAGGTGACAACTCAGAGAAATACCACTACTCTAACTCTACTATACAGGAAGCAAAAAGGAAGAAAGGCATTTGATTTGGGGCTTTCAAAATATAAGTCGAATAAAGCCCCCTTTACCAGAAGTTTAACTCATTTAAACGTCTGTGGCTATATTACCCAACTTTTCGGGGTTTTTTTTCTATGTGTACCTTTTTATCACTTAATTGTGGTGCATCCAAGTAAGTAATTTAATTTCAACATATCTAAAACTATAGAAGGAATGAAATTTCCATGATTTGAAGTCTTTCAAATTGCTAGAATTTTTGAATGATCTCATTAAATGTGTGGTTTGCTTTGATGATGGCGCTTGCTTATAAATCCACTCTGTGATCTCATTAGTGAGTTGACAGACATTTGCAAACAGTCAAATTGCCTATCATATCAAGTAACATGGACATTCTGTCACATCCTAAACTCAAATTAGGCTTCATGTCCATTCAGCTAGATTTCAATTCTGCCTTGGAAAAAAATTTTTCAATAGGCAGAGTTGTATTTGATTTATTTCAGTAAAACATCTACTTTGTGGCTTGTTTCTATTCCAATATAATGATATTTCCCTGAAAAACACAGCAAGTGATTTAGTGGTTTTGTAAACCTGCACTATGTAATAATGCATGACTCGGGGTATAATATGCCAGATTTTATCACTTGGTAAAATGAGAGAAATGAGACATAAGTCAAGAATTTCCATGCATGTCTTTCAAAATGTAAATGATAGGTTTTCAAATTAAATTTTCATGTGATATGTTCTCACATTAATGCTGAAATGTTTAAAAAAAGGAGAAGGCTCTTTGACACTGCTGAACTTGTAAAGTAATTTAAGTAGTATTTTAAAATTTTCTTTCTGAATATCGTATAGCAAAAGGAGAAAAGGGCTTACAGGATTTAGAATTCTTTAACACCTTGCTAACTGACACTAATACAACAATAGCAACATACCCAGCAATTTCGCTCAGAAGCACTGACTGAAATGTATACACCAAATTAGAAGGTGATCTGTTTTGACCATTAAGTGATAATACAACTTAACGTCACAATTTTTCCTAGGAATTAATCATAAGTTGGTAGGAGTTGAGTGCTTTGATTTACTAAGTTCATCTAGTCATTAATTCCCAGGGAGAAATATCTACAAGGAGGACAGTGTTATTATGACCTGATCTTTTTTATGTGTGGATTTTTAATGTGTGACAAAAAGTAAAATACAAAATAGTAATTAGCCATATTAATAATATATTAATTAATTATCATTCCATAATATACTTCTCAGCTATTATTGGTAACCAGACAGACTTTAGTTACTGCTATAGGCATTTACTATGTGTTCTATGGGTGCTGTACTTTAACACTTTTCTATAGGAAGGCATTTGGGAACCAGGACTCATTAAAATCACTTGATTCAGAGACACTAATCTTAAAAATACTATGATGCAGTTTTTATTTTATAGGCTATGACCACAAACCCATGTAATTATTACCGTTTTTAGTCAGTAGGGAGAACCACAAAAAAGTGTGATCTCACAGACTGGAAGTTACCCTTACGATTTCACTTCCTTTGTCAAAAAAGCCAGTGTGATTGCTTTTTAATGAAAGTGATTCTCTTAAGACTCTAACTTGTACTGTACCACAAGACTTTCCCAATTAAATAACTGCCATATTCCAGTGTACTTTGTGTGATCTTAGTACTCCTGCTCACCTGATCATGCTCTAAAGGTATAATGGCACTTACGACTCCAAGCTCTAGTCTCCAGCTCAGTGACTTCCAACAATTCCTCCGTTAAGCCATCAAACTATTGAGGAAGGTAATGCATCCACCCTGGAGGCTATTTTCAGGTACCTAAATGTACACTGATTTTAGCGTTTTCCCTGGGAATATGATGCACCCTTTCCTTAGTTCACTGTGTCCATTTCTATCTAAATGTACTCTAATATCTTTTCATATTATAAGTCAGGTATTTA
Source organism: Mormoops blainvillei (assembly GCA_004026545.1). NCBI lineage: Eukaryota > Metazoa > Chordata > Mammalia > Chiroptera > Mormoopidae > Mormoops > Mormoops blainvillei. The sequence goes on along the minus strand of PVJD01003037.1, from coordinate 16,835 downwards.
GGTTCTGCTTGATCTTTAGTGCATGTTTCATGGCACCTAAAGAGATAATTAATTTGATATTTTATTAATCTTGCTAACAAATGAATATCAACCCACAAACTATTCACTGTTCCTAGTATAACTCTTGTTCACTGGTGCCATAACTAATAAATTGTTAAAGCAAAAATTGGTCTTTAATTATTTTAAAGTTTTAATCTTGAGCCTGTTTAAATTTTTATCAGAGTAGCTTGTTATAGTAGTATCATAATGATCGTATTCACAGAGCAATATTTTTATTCAGGTTTTCTGCTAAAAGTATAGAAACATTAAAAATATTTTGTTTCTATGTAAAGCTATTTGAGGCCAATTTTTACCTTTAATATGCACTGTCCTGGGCTCTCAACAAATGATAGAGTTAAATTTAGGTTGATGGTTTCATTGGGAATATGAGAAGTGGGCATGTTCGTGAGAATATAATAGGTTGGCTAGCTTTAGCATTATCATATTAGTGGGGATTTGTCATTAGAGACAATATTTATGGTAACATTTGCTAATTTAATTAATTGCTACTGATGTTCTGATAATTTCATTTTCATTGTACTTCTGTGGAATCATAAACAAAAGGTTAAGTGGTGCATCAGGTTAATTTACCAGCCTTTGATGTTTCCATCTGTGATCCTGCATTAACACAAAGCATAAATACAATGTTTCTCTTCTGGTAGCGGTTCAGAGGCATTTCTCTATCCTAGAGTGAACTGCATTTTTAGTGCAATTTTAATCCACTTAATCCACAGAACATTACGCTGACATGGATCTCTAAGTTTCTGTTTTGTGAAAACAAATTAGGTCAGTTCAGAGCAGGAGACTACCATTCTAAGAAGTGATCAGACAAGAGCATAATTGAAAATCAAGGTAAACTATTTATTCAATATTAATAAAGATGTATAAGGTTTCTCAATAAAGATGTATAAGGTTTCTCATCTACAACTGCGTGCAGACCAGAGTTTGCAAAATAGTTTTATTCTAGAGATACACTTCCTTAACAGTATTGTAATAACTATTTTCCAAAATACCCTTTGCTGAACTCAGAAATGTATTGTTTGTTACTATATTTATTTTTCTGAATTACTTGTTGCATACCTTTGCAGAGCAGCAGGTTAACGGTGCCAATGAAAAGCCTTATACACTTAAGGTCATCTGTTTTGCCTTGTTCTTTTTTCCTGACCCTTAAGAATGTACACACCAGGGTGATACAAAGAAGCAGTGCACACTCCAAAAAAATAAAAAGAAAAAGAAAGAAAGAAAGAATTTAAAAACAAAATGCACATAGAATATGTATGTGGAATGGTTTTCTTGGAATTGGTGTAACATACCTGAGCTCAGCAGTCTAGATATTAACATATAAAGTAATTGAAATATATTGTTTCCTAGTTTTTCATGCAATTGCAATTTCCAGATATTTAAAGATGTGAGCACTTTTATACACTGGCTGATTAAACTGGAATTTTATTCCATTTTAATGAATAACTCTAAAAACAATCTCTTCAGCATGATAGTAATTTCCAGACTTAACCTTTGAGTCAGAAGATGGCCAATCTGTACATAAATGGGTGACTGGGCTGCCTGCAGAGGAGCTGTTTGTGAACCCTTTTGTAAGGGTGACACAATAGCTCCATACTGGTATGGTGAGTCATGCTCTTTTTTAGCCATTTACCTATTGCTCTGCAAATAATTTTATTTATCTTACTGTTATTTTCATGCATAATAACTATAATAAACAACACTTTCAGTGCCTCCTGGTGGACATGATTTCTCTTTTTGTTCTACACAGTCCTGATGAGTCCTGATGGTCCCTTAAGCAATTTACTTCTAAATTCCTTTAGAGGTGAGGGGTGGTAGGAAAGGGGAGGGATGGGATATTTTTGTCCTTTCTATCTCTTATACATTTAGGATATTTTCTTTTGTTTTTGGAACAATTCTGACACTGAACTAGGTTTTTTGAAGAAATCCAGCTTCAATGCTGCTTAATAGAAACGTGGGTTATAGTTAAAAAGGTCTGAACTTGGGGGGTAAGTGACCAAGTCACACAGACTTTGTTAAATCACAGTTGGCCATGGCAGAGTCACAGACCATTCACTGTGCCACCCAATAAGCCAAGTTACAGCCCAAGAACTCAGTCTGGACTGCAGGCTGCGAGGCCTTGGCCCCCACCGACACTGATTCAGCGTGTGCGGAGAGTCTGATCACACTTTCAGGCAGTTACAAATATTATTTTCCTCTCGTGACTAAGAGACAAGACGCACTTTGGTTTTGCAATGACTGCAAATTTCTCAAGGAAACTGGAAAGTTGGCCCAGTACAAAACTGCAGCCATGTGGCCCTTGTGGCAGCCCCAACAAGCCCGGGAGAGCAAGTCTTCCCTGCCCAGGGCCAATCTGAGGCTATTTCCCAGTCAAGGCCAAGACCGTTGCCCTTGTGAACTAGAAAGCTGGGGCTGGAAGAGCCATCACGCAGGTGCCCTGGGGCTTTCTGGCTATGAGGCCCGCAGCCCCAGGCTGGACTGGGCTGTTGCCCTCCTTTCCACCTGCCTGTGTGTCTGTCCTAGCACCAGCTCCAGGAAGTGGAGTTTGGGTTCTGTGTTTGGGAGTCTATTTAGCAGTGTAAACTCATGAATCTCAACTTTTCCTTCCGTTATCAGCACTCATTACCTCTCCCCCTTCTCAGCTGAAAACTAAACCGGAGTTTGTGTCTTGAATTGGACTATATGAGAGTTTCCCAGTCTGGGACGCTGCAGGGGCTTTGCGACCTCAGGTCCCAAGGCCCCGCTGGAACTCGCTCCTTCTGGGGGACACTTCTTTCTCCCGTGGGCCCTTGTCCTTCTCCCCCAGGTTTGGGTTTGTCGCCCCGACACGCTCTTTCTGGACTCCCCAACCCTCCCATTCCCTCGAAAGCCTGCGATCAAGGACCCTGTGGTGCTGAGAATCCCACAGCCCGGGTCGCTTACAGCTGCTCCCTGACTCTCCAGTACACAGGCTGCTCAGAGAACAGAGCTCTCAGCTTCCCACCCCTCCGGGGTCACACTCAAATGCGTAAGCACCGAGCGCAGGTCCTAGGCTCAGAACCGCCCTCTCGGGGCTGCTGGGAGCCCTCTTTGGCTTACGACCCCCGAATCCCCAGAGTGGAACAGCGCACCCCCTCGCTTTGCTCCGGAGAGCCCCAGCTGAAGCGCGCGTTCTCCGCTGACTCCCACCCCATTTCCGGGGTCTCCTCCCTCTCGCCTGCACTTTCCAGCGCTCCTTCCCCGCCCTCCCTGCTGTCTGCCCGCACTCACCTGGTTGTTTTTGCAGAGATCAGCCCACATGCTGGTGCCGTCCCCACCGCGCATCAGGACGTGGTAGGTGAAGAAGTAGATGCCCGGGATAGAGCAGGTGAACTTGCCCGTGGTGGGATCGTAGTGGTTACCGAGGTTGGTCACTACGTCGTCGAACTTGAGCACTTCGTAGCCTTCGTGCTGCCTCTTAAGGCCAGCGTAGAAGGCGATCTTGGGCACCGTGCTGTAGGTGGCCGCGCTGATGGCCCCGGCCGCGTTTAGGCCGGGCGCCCCGGGCGGACCCGGCAGACCTTGGCGGCCGGGCTCGCCCTTCTCGCCCGGCGGGCCCACGGGGCCCGGTGGCCCAGGCTCACCGGGGGGCCCACGCGGACCAGCCTTCCCCGGCCTGCCGGCCTCGCCTTTGGGGCCCTGGATGAAGGTGGGCAGGGACTGCATGAGGCCGCGGTCGGGAGTGGCGGCCGTGCTGGGTGCCTTGGTGCCCCCGTAGGGGTCGCAGACCATGCGGCAGGTTCCCAGCATCTCGTAGTGCGCCGACGTGCCGGCCGAGCTCACCAGCACCGGGATGAGGATGACCAGCAGCAGCACCATCACCACCCCAAGAGCCCCGGCGGCGATCAGGCGCCTCCTGCTGCCCACCAGCCGGCTCAGCGCGGGGCGATCCTCCTGTCTGCTTTTGGACAAAATTTTGAAGGTTGGGCGGGGACCTCTTCAGAGCCGAAAACAAGCCCCTGCGAACCCCAACTCCCCTGGGCGGGCGGGCGCCGGCCGCTCCTAGGCTGCTCCTGCTCCCCCCGCTGAGGCTGCGGCTGGGGAGGGAGCTCGGACGCCTAGTGACTTGAGCTGAAGTCCCGAGCTGGGGGTGGGAGCTGGGGGAGGGGTGCGCAGTGCGCCCTCTCGCCTCCGCCGAGCCCCTTCGCACCTGTGGCTGCCGACGCTCCGGGAGGCCACCCGCCACTAGGAGGACAGAGCCAGTCGCTGCCTCTTGCCCTCGCCGGGGCCCGCTCACACTTATATGCCACTGCCTGCGATCGACTTTTCCGTTTTTGCAGACTGCGCCAGTTCGAACGAACTTTCCCTCTGAAGTTGCCTTTTTCTGCCTCCTTCTTCTCTTCTTTCGCTCGCTCTGTTCACCCTTCCCCTGCCTTTTTTCCTTCCTCCTTTGCAACCAACACAACTCTAACAGACGGGCACCCCCAAAGACTCGCTCTGGGTGCGCGAGCTGGGGCCAGCCGCGCCCGCGGCGCGCGGAGGGGCGGGCACGGTCGCTCCGCGAGGCTCGAGGCTGGAGCGGAGGAGCTAAAAAGAAGCTAAGGAGCAGCAGCGGTGAGCGCCTCACAGCCGGGAGCCGAACGAGAGAGAGACTGAACGTAGAATTCAGCCTGGGTACCACCTGCCAGCAGAAGAGGAGGCTGAAAACGCGCGCCGGAGCAATTTATAGGCACCCAAGGCACAGAGGAAGGGGAGCCGCTTTGGCATCTCATTGCAGCATCTGCTCTGCTCATCCCACTCAGGGAGAGTTTGGCATTACTCTGACAATGTGGGATTTTTTTTTTCGCTCCCCCCCCCCCTTCTGCACATGGATGAACAGTGAGATCCTGAATATTCCCTTGCTGAACCCAGATGATGGCAGGGCTCTTGCGGGACATACGTGGGGAGAGGGAGACAGATGTGCAATAGCCTTCAGAACTCAAGGGTCACACCTAAGCCCCCTGTGTCGCCACTGTCAGCAACCCCAGTTGGAGGGTGGAGAAGGTTGAAAGGAGGGTGGCTTGGTTGACAATATTTCTCTACAGGCTCATCCACAATCAGTGCTTCAGGTGTTTTTTTCAAAATGCCACTTTTAACATAACGAGGGCCCTTTAGAATTTTCCAGATGGTAGATGTGTTTCTTTTAACCTTAAGGTTTTCCTCATCACCCTCCTAAAATGAAATAAGATGTTACCCGGAGAACAGTAACGTGTATTGAAAAGCCAAAGGACATTTCTCAATGATTTTAAATGAACATGCCCACCACATAAAGGGGGAGAGGTTGGTTCTTTTTACAAATGTTGCAAATGGTGAGTGTATACATATATACTCCACTTATGGGCTTACAATTCTAGCAACCTTCCAGGAGATACTGACATTGGACCTGAAGTTGAATTTACTTAAGGGTGCTACACGTATAAGATATTATCACTTGTCAAAATGCCTTCAAAAGTCTTAGGATAAAGCAAGCAGCATTTACCAAGTGCTGGGCAAGATCTTTTCCTAAGCAATGGAAAGGGTCCTATAAGCTCCTAGCACATTTCCTGCCTGTACACTGGGGGATGGGGAAAATAAAAAAATATGAGAAAGAAGAGCCCTGTTTACTGTGGGAGAGCAGGAGAAGGAACAGCCTGGATTTATAATATTAACGGAAAGCCCACAGAGTAGATATTAGACAAGTTATCCCACCAACATATGCATAAGACACACAAGAATGGCTTGAAATAAACAAGTAGAATTGATTCATAAATCATACTTTTGCATTCAGGAGCAATGGATGTCAATCAAACATGGGTGACATTTGCTTGTCAATACAGGGATGATGGTTAGAAAGATGGAGACTTATTACATCAGGGCAAGAATGTGAAATGAGAAACAAGAACAAATAAAACTACAGCAAGCAAGCAAAACAATAACATCCGTGTGACGGTGTTGCCTGTGGCCCCACAGCATGGACACCTCCTTCTCTGTTCCTTCTCCTACCCTGACCCCACCCTATTGGTTTCATTCTTTCTTTCCTTCTTTCAAAACTAAATGAGGTCAAATGAGCAGGCAGAAGGAAACAAAGATTCATTGATTCTTATAAGAGAAATGCCACCAGTTCCTTCAGGTCTCTACCGGGAGAATCAACACTCAGTGTCAGGTAGTGGGGCTCAGCCTGGCCCAGGTCTCCACGGTATCTCTCAGCCAGGCTGCTGAGATCCTTCTGCTACTGAGAAACACTCCTTCCCACTTCTCAAACCTTTCCCTTTTATTATTTAGAAATGTGTGTCTATATCTTGGGCATAATTATACATATATTTCAGAATATCTCTATTCATATGAGCTACCTTATTTTCATATGTTTAAGCAGTAGACATGTGGTTAAGCTCTGTCCAGGACATAATACCTATTTTCCTAACACATCTTTCGGGGTTGCTTCACAAAAGTCACTTTTCTTTTGAAGGACAAAATGGTAAAAGGTGTGGTGTCAGCAATACAGGGTAGTGAGTTAATGAAATAAACTCTTCTCTGATAACACTGAATTATCAAACTTCATAAGACCTCTTTATTGCTAAAGAGAGTTCCGTGGGGGATAACATTTGGAGCTTTCTAAATGTAGAATTATATAAACAAATTCTCATCAAAACTCTCAAGATACATGGAGTTCCTCTTTGAAGAATGCTCATCTCATAGAGAAATTGGTCGAGGGTAACATAAAATAGTAGAGCTGGAATGGACCCTAGAAAGCTAGTCTCCACCTGCTCCCTGTACAAATGGTGAGACTGAGCCACAGAGCTCAGAGCAGAGTCAGGCTATCCAATGTGAGTACAGCTTGCCTCATTTTATAGCACTTCACGGATACCGCACTTGGAGCAAATTGAAGGTCTTCGGCAACCATGAGCGAAAAGGCAATGACTCGCTGAAGGCTTAGAAAATGGTTAGCATGCTCTGGCAATAAAGTATTTTTAATTAAGGTATCTACACTGTTTTTCAGACATAACGCTATAGCACACTTAATAGACTACAGTATAAGGTAAACATAACTTTTATATGCACTGGGAAACTAATAAATTCTTGTGACCCACTTTATTACAATATTCATTTTATTGTGGTGGTCTGAAACCAAACCCACAGTATTTCCAAGGTATGCCGGTGCACTTTCTGCTACACTGCAATATCAACACATCCTAGTCCAGCCCAAGACCTATAGTACTGGTCCCAGTAATTGAGGCTTTCATCTTTCCATTTTTTTCTAATGCCAAAGCAAAGTTTGCTTTTGCAAGTGAGGGCTCTAATATCTCAAACTTCTGCTGAGCTTTGGAAATGTGCTCAGCAGCCGTCACTCATAGTGAAGACATCACCTCCCAGGTCACAAGGCTGACCCCAGTCTTTCAACTGAGTGCACATACCCAGGCAGTGCATGGACATTTAGTGGGTTTGTTGTTGTAGTTGTTGTTATTTCGGGATTTTTTTGGTGAAGTTTAAATTATTGGTCTTCATCCTTTTCTCTAGAAATGTCCCACCAAGTACTTTGGGAGGAACTTTCTTCCTCCCCACCCCCAAGATTTTCAGGGATGACTGGATAGTAGATAAATTTATGTCTGGGTACTGCCACTTTCCACTGCTTGAATTTCTCAGAAGGTTCTCTGGAAAGTTACTCACGCTTCAGCCCTGATTTTGACAGTTTGAATAAACCATCTGATATGGCATATTACTCACCATCTTTACATGTATATAATAATAGAAAATGTGTCGATTAAAAAAATATTTGATTTTCTTTAGTCCTCATCACAGAACCAAGTTCTTTCTCATATTCAATATTAATTTTGGAAGTAGGCCTTGGAATCTAATTTTCTTCACAGCTCTTCCCCGTCATTTCTCAAGAAAACACCAGGCCCCATATTCTCCTTCTTTCTGTATCTGGGCCTTTGGGACGCTTAAATGATAAAGTTGAATACAAGAACCCAGGATCTAGATTGGGTGACAAAGCTACGATTTTCACCTTCCCTTCATCATTTCTGTCTCTTTCAGAGAACTGAGCAGAGCCCAAGGACACGACTCCCACACAGATGTGCACAGCCATCCATTAATCTTGGCTGAGCATCCACTGGTAGCAGAGTTCTACTCTGGGCTCTTCCTAGGCAAACAATTATTTAGTCATGAGAATTATTTCCAAATCCAGCAGCATTTACACAGAAATAGCATTTCTTATAATAGGAAAAAAGTAATTAACAAACTCCAGGGATATCTAGAGAAACAGACAAATAATATAAAAATGGGAGTGGAGTAGTTATTTCTCTTTAATTTCTGGGTCTCCAAATTATATTTTGGGACAAGCACTCCCTTTGACCAAAGAATTGTAGATTTCCAGCCAAGAATGGTCTGCCTGGAGTTATGGAATCATAACTTTGGAGTCAGATGGGTCCCGAACTTGAATCCTTTAGTAGCTATGAAAATTACTTAATCTCCCTGAGACTTAATTTCCTTTTCTATAAAATGGGAATAACGCTAATACCTAAATCATAGGATTGTTGTGTCTTTTGAGTTAAGGCATATTATTACAATGACAACACATAATGAGAGCCCAGGAATTGTCAACGTTCATCTTAGCATACTGCCAGACAACAGAGTAGTGTATATGTTTATGATTTGGATGGTATAACACAAGGCTTATTAAAGGAAGCTGAAACTAAAGGGTCAGGCTTAAGACAAAGGGCATCAAGTGGACAATAAGCATTATAGGGTTAGGCAAAATGAGAAAAAACACCAAAGCTCTCCAGGAAAGTTGCCTGTGGGTACTCTTCTGCAATATAAAGCAAAGCCATACAAAACTCGAAACATCCTCTAAAGTAAGAAAACAGTTTCATAGCAAGGTTGTTTCAATTCGCTGCAGTTTGACAGACACGGTTTTTGGATTCACAACCTAACAGGAAGCATTAGAACTTGCCTTTTGCCCTCTGGAAATTTCCGCAAGTCAACAAGTGGCAAGCCTATTTAAAAATCACTGAAGTAGTTATTCGGGAACTGTTTCTCTGGATGATGACTTTCAACCAAAGGAACATACGAGAGATCTTTGGGTGTCAGGCAGCCAGAAGAACAATCATTCTGAAGGAGACCTAAGTCACAACCACACTCACTGGGGAATTTTCAACACAACATACTGCATAGAAGATAATGAGCTGGAACACTAACTTGGTAGGTCTGGAGGTGGTAACTAGTACATTACATAAAACTTGGTTACAATACATGGCTTCAAGTTGGTCTCAAATTCTTACTATACCAATCAATAGAAAGATGAAATCTCTAGTATGGATATGATATTAGATACTTAATTGCCATGAGTGAAGTTTAGTCCTTTGACTCTACTTAATGTTGAGCTGACAGGCAAGTTGCAAAGAGTGAGATCTAAGAGTTCTGCAAGTCCTGCAAACTACAGTAGTCCTCCCTCATCCAAGGTTTCACTTACCTGAGGTCAACTGCAGTTTGAAAATACTAAATGGAAAATTCCAGAAATAAACAGCTCGAGTTTTAAATTGCACACAATTCTGGGTAGCACGATGAAGTCTCCCACCAACCTGCTGTCCTACCCTGGACATGAATCATCCCCTTGTCCAGAATATCCATGCTGTACACACTTCCTGATCATTAGTCACTTAGTAGCCACCTCAGTTACCAGATTGACTACCATGGAATTGCAAAGCTTATGTTCATGTCACCCTGATAGTAGCTTAATGCTACTACGTCATAACACCTACGCCACTTGCCTCACTGCATCTTGTCGCATAGGCATTGGATCATCTCACGTTATCACAAGAAGGGTGAGTTCAGTACAATAAGATATTTTGAGAGAGAGAGAGACCACATTCACATAACTTTTATTATGGCATATTGTTATCATTATTGTTTCATTATTAGTTATTGTGGTTAATCTCTTACTGTGCCTAATAACATAGTAATTATAGGAGTTGGTATTATCCATGGTTCCAGGCATCTACTGTGGGTTTGGGGATATATCTCCTGCAGATAACGGGGGGACTACTCAATGGTCATCATAACTCAGTCATTCAAAGTAAATGGGTGAATCCAAAAAACTAAAAGCAAATGCCATTAGACTATAGGGAACTTTTTTTTTCATCGTTGTTCAAGTACAGATATTCTCCATTTTCCCGCCACGATTTTCCCCTACCCAACCTACCTCCACCTCCCATCCTCAATCCTTTCGCCCTTTGGCTTTGTCCATGGGTCCTTTATACATGTTCCTTGATGACCCTTCCCCTTCTTTTCCCTGTTATCCCTCTCCCCCCCGCCTCTGGTCACTGTCAGTTTGCTCTTTATTTCAATGTCTCTGGTGATATTTTGCTTGCTTATTTGTTTTGTTGATTAGTTCCTCTTATAGGTGAGATCATATGGTATCTTTCCTTCACCACCTGGCTTATGTCACTTAGCATAAGCTCTCCAGTTCCACCCATGCTGTTGTGAAGGGTAGTGGCTCATTCTCTCTGCTGTGTAGTATTCCATTGTATAAATATACCATAGATTTTTGATCCACTCATTTACTGTGGGGTACTTAGGTTGCTTCCAACACTTGGCTATTGTAAATTGTGCTGCTATGAACATTGGGGTGCACAGGTTCTTTTGAATTGGTGTTTCAGGATTCTTAGGGTATAAACCCAGCAGTGGAATGGCTGGGTCAAAAGGCAGTTCCCTTTTTAGATTTTTGAGGAAATTCTAAGCTGTTTTCCACAGTGGCTGCACCAGTCTGCATTCCCACCAACAGTGCACTAGGATTCCCTTTTCTCCACATCCTCGCCAGCACTTGTTGTTTGTTAATTTGTTTATGATGGCATTCTGACTTGTGTGAAGTGGTATCTCATTGTGGTTTTAATTTGCATCTCTGATGGCTAGTGATGCTGAGCATCCTTTCATATGTCTCTGGGCCCTGTGTATGTCCTCCTTGGAGAAGAGTCTGTTCAGGTCCTTTGCCCATTTTTCAATCAGATTGTTTATCTTCCCAGAGTGGAGTCATGTGGGTTCTTCATATATTTTGGAGATCAAACCCTAGTCCGAGGTATCATTGACAAATATATTTTCCCATACGGTTGGTTCCCTTTTCATTTTGCTGATGTCTTCTTTAGCCATGCAGAGGATTTTAACTTGATGTAGTCCCACTTGTGTATTCTTTCCCTTAGGTCCCTTGCTCTAGGGGACATGTCTGTGAAAATATTACTGCATGGAAGATCTGAGATTTTCCTGCCTATATTCTCCTCTAGGACTTTTATGGTGTCACAACTTATATTTAAGTATTTTCTCCATCTTGAGTTTACTTTTGTGTGTGGTGTAAGCTGGTGGTCGAATTTCATTCTTTTGCATGTAGCTATCCCGATCTCCCAACGCCATTTGTTGAAGAGGCTATTTTTACTCCATTTTATGCTTCTGCCCCCTTTGTCGAATATTAATTGACCATAGAGACTTGGGTTTATTTCTGGGCTCTCTGTTCTGTTCCATTGATCTATGTGTCTGTTATTATGCCAGTACCAGGCTGTTTTGATTACAGTAGCCTTGTAATACAGTTTGATACCAGGTATTGTGATCCCTCCTACTTTGTTCTTTCTCAAAATTGTAGCAGCTATTCAGGGTCATTTATGGTTCCATATAAATTTTTGAAATGTTTGTTCTATGTCTGTGAAATATATCATTAGTATTTTAATAGGGATTGCATTGAATCTATATATTGCTTTGGGTAGTAAGGATATTTTGATGATGTTAATTCTTCCAACCCATGAACACAGTATATGCTTCCATTTATATGTGTCTTCCTTAATGTCTTTCTTCAGCATTGTGTAGTTTTCTGAGTACAGTTCTTTTTCCTCCTTGGTTAGGTTTATTCCTAGGTATTTTATTTTTCTTGTTGCTATAGCAAATGGGATTTTTTTTCCTGATTTCCGCTTCTGAAATTCATTGTTGGTGTACAAAAATGCCTTTGATTCCTGAATATTGACTTCGTACCCCACTATTTTGCCAGATTCATTTATTAGGTCCAGTAGTTCTTTGGTGGAGTCTATAGGGTTTTCTTTGCACACTATCATGTCATTTGCAAACAATGACAGTTTTACTTCCTCCTTTCCAATTTGGATGCCTTTTATTTCTTTCTCTCGTCTGATCCCTGCGGGTAGGACTTTCAACACTATGTTGAAGAGAAGTGGTGAAAGCGGACATTCTTGTCTTGTTCGTAGTTTTTCCCGCTGAGTGTGATGCTGGGAGTTAGTTGGTCATATATGGCCTTTATTACATTGAGGTATGCCCCCTTTACTCTCACTTTGCTGAGTGTTCTTGTCATGAATGGATGCTATACTTTATCAAATGCTTTTTCCACCCCTATTGATATGATCATGTGATTTTTGCCTTTCCTTTTGTTTATGTGATATATTACACTTATTGATTTGTGAATATTATACCATCCTTGCATCCCTGGGTTGAATCCCACTTGATCACGGGGTAAGATCTTTTTAATGTATTGCTGGATGCAGTTTGCCAATATTTTGTTAAGGATTTTAGCATCTATGTTCATCAGTTATATTGGCCTGTAGTTTTCTTTCTTTGTTGTGTCTTTATACAGTTTTGGGATTAGGATGATGCTGGCCTCATAAAAAGAATTTGGGAGACTTCACTCTTCTTGGATTTTTTGGAATAGTCTGAGAAGGACAGGCATTATCTCATCCTGAAATGTTTTGTAAAATTCTCCTGTGAAACCGTCTGGTCCAGGGTTTTTCTGTGCCTGAAGTTTTGTGATTACTGCTTCAATTTCACCAGCTGTTATTGGTCTGTTCAGGCTTTCTGCTTCTTCTCCATTCAGTTTTGGAAGATTATATTTTTCTAGAAATTTGTCCATTTCACCTAGGTTTTCAAATTTCTTGGCATATAGTTGTTCGTAGTAATTTCTTACAATCCTTTGTATATCTGTGGTATCAATTGTAATTTCCCCTCTTTCATTTCTGATTTTATTTATTTGGGTCCTCTCCCTTTTTTTCTTGATGAGTCTGCTTAAAGGCTTGTTGATTTTGTTTATCTTTACAAAGAACCAGCTTCTGGATTTATTGATCCTTTGAAATTGTTCTTTTAGTCTCCATGTCATTCAGTTCTGCTCTGACCTTGATTATTTCTATTCTTCTACTCGCTCTGGGCTTTGTTTGTTGTTGTTTCTCCACTTCTTGTAGACGTAGGGTTAGGTTGTTTATTTGAAATGTTTCTATATTTTTTAGGTAGCTGTATTGCTATGAACTTTCCTCTCAGTACTGCTGTGTCCCATAGACTTTGGACTATTGTATGTTCATTTTCATTTGTTTCCAGAAACTTTTTAATTTCTTCTTTGATCTCATTATTGACCCATTCATTGTTTAATAGCATGATATTCAGTCCTCAAACGTTTGAATGTTGTTTTTTTTTAGTTTTTTCCTTGAGGTTGGTTTCCAGTTTTAAGCCCTTGTGGTCTAAAAAAATGCTTGATATGATTTCGATTTTCTTAAGTTTGCTGAGACTTGTTTTGTGTCCTGTCATATGGTCTATCTTTGAAAATGTTCCATGTGCATTTGAAAAGAATGTGTATTTACTTCTTTAGCATGAAAGGTTCCATATATATATATATATATATATCAGTTAAGTCCATTTGATCTAATGTGTTGTTCAGTTCCATGATATCCTTCTTGATATCTTTTTTGGAAGATCTATCCATTATTGACAGTGGTGTGTTAAAATCCCCTACCATAAATGTGTCATTGTCTATATCTTTCTTCAAGTCCTCCAGGATTTTCCTTACACATTTGGTTGCTCCTATGTTGGGTGCATATAGGTTTACAATGTTTAGGTCTTTTTGATGGACTCTTCCTTTGAGTATTATGAAGTGTCCTTCTGTGTCTCTTTTTATGGCCTTTGTTTTGAAGTCTATTTTGTCTGATATAAGTATTGCTTACCTGACTTCTTTTCCTGTCCAATGCTTGGAATATTTTTTTCCAACCCTTTATTGTCAGTCTGTGTAGGTCTCTTGTGCTCAGGTGGGTCTCTTCTAGGCAGCATATGTGGGGGTCATGTTTTCTTATCCATTCAGCTACCCTGTGTCTTTTGACTGGAGTATTTAATCCATTTACACTTAAGGTTATTATTGATAGGTACTTATTCATTTTTTCCCTTTGTTCCTGTGTTCCTAATCTCTCTCTTACTCTTTTTCTTCATCTTCTTAAAGCAGTCCCTTTAGTATGTCTTGCAATGCTGGTTTGGTGGAGGTGTATTCTTTTAGCCTTCTTTTGTCTGGGAAACTTCTTATTTCACCTTTCACCTTTGCTTTTCCTTACTTGGAATATTTCTTGCCATTTCTTTCTAGCCTGTAGTGTTTCTGTGGGGAAGTCAGCTGTTGGCCTTATTAGGACTCCCTTGTATGTTACTTCCTGTCTCTCCCTTGTTGCCCTTAAGAGTCTCTCTTTGTCTTTGATTTTTGCCGTTTTAATTATGATGTGTCTTAGAGTGGGCCTTTTGGGTTCCTCTTGACTGGGACCCTCTGTGTTTCCTGGACTTTTGTGACTTCTTCTTTTCTCAACTTAGGGAATTTTTCCATCATTACTTTTTCAAATAGGTGTTCTATCCCTTGCTCCTCGTCTTCTTCTGGTATTCCTATTATATGGATATTATTATGTTTCATGTTGTCCTGCATTTCCCTTAGCCCTTCTTTGTTCTTTTTGAATCTTTCTTTTTTTTCTTGCTTTTTCTGGGAGCTTTTTCTACCTTGTCCTTCAGCTCATTGATTCAATCCTCTGCTTCCTCTAGCCTGCTTTTGATTCCTTCTACTGTGTTCTTCAATTCAGGAATTGTATTCTTCATCTCCTCTTGGCTCTTGTTGATAGTTTCTATGTCCTTTTTCATGCTGATACAGTTTTCAGAGAGTTCCTTGTAGTTTCCCTGTAGTTTTTGGTAATTCTCACTGAGCTCACTGAGCTTCCTTATAACCATTGTTTGGAACTCAATATCTGATAGTTTACTTGCCTCTATTTCTTTTAGTATTCTTTCTGAGGATTCCTTCTTTCCTTTTGATTAGGGGTTGTTTCTTTGTCTTCCCATTATTTTTGAGACTCTTCTTTTTTGCTTCTGCTTCTTACACTGATCTCTTTTAACTCCCTGACATTGTGGTATGAACTTCTATGGTAGGAGACCTGTGAGATTCAGTGGTGCAGTCTCCTTGATCTCCTGAACTTAATGCTCTTCGGATGCCTTTTATGCCTTTTGGTTCTCTGGAAGTAATTGGGTTTTGATTGTTGTTTGGTCATTCTTTGGTGGGTCCTTCCCTCCCGCTCGCTGACTGAGGGTCACTCTGCCCACCATGTCTTGTTTGCTGTTGTGCAGGTGCAGTCAGGTTGTGCTAAAGCTGATTCTTCTATCTGCCCAAGGCTATGAGACTTCTCTCTTGCTCTTGTTCAGTTGTTTGTTCTGGGTGATTTCTCCACAATTTAGTTGTAATTCCAGATTGGTCGTGGGAGGAGGTCAGTGTGACTTCCATTCACTCCTCCGCCATCTTCAGACTATAGGGAACTTTCAAGCAGAAAATATATCATGGAAACAGAGCTGAGAAGCTGTGCAACAGAGAGATCAACTGTGCCATCATTGATAAGGACTGTATTCATCTTATTGTTTTGTCTGATTTGTTTTGTCTTAAAAATCTAAATCATCACATATCTGAGAGCAGATGTTACAGAAAACCACCAATGGAGCCAGACCCTGACAAGAGGAGATGATATTTCAGACTCTGGCTCTAAGAATAATGAGGCCAAAGGAGGCATGAACGAACAGCAAGTGAAGGTGCACTCTGCCCCAATCCTGTGTGAGTGAAACCAAGGAGTCACTCACCTTCCAATATGAATAGTATGTCTTGTGAGTAAATACTGTGTCCCTTGGGTTTTTGTATGTGAACAGACGTATCAGCTTTTCCCTAATTAGGCAATCTCTCAGAAACAGTCTTAAACTATGTAAAATTAGAAATAATTTGAAACCATAATCCTAAAAATAAATTATGGAGGTATTTTAGATTTGTAATAAGGTGGGGGCCAATTAATCAGGGGTAGGTAGTTGTATGTTCAATCTAAGTAATTATATATGGTAATGTTTCCCATTGAAAGTTATAACAATTTATAATTTCATTAAGAATTTTTGGCCCTGGAAAGTGAAAAAAGTCAGGGTGTTTTGATTTTCTTTTTCCTGTATAGCTTGAGATACAAGTGGTCATCCTTTCACTTTCAATATCCACCAAGTTTCTAAGTTTTCACTCAGGCCTATCTAATACTCCCCGGCAGACGGAAGGATTCTGGGCGTGGGCCACTCCACAAATGAGAATCATTCTGGCGTTTTAGCCTTTTGGTGCCTGCTGCTACCTTGCTTGGGCCATTGCAGCAAGCCAGCAACTTCACAGGACAGGAATAAAAGTCAGGCTGCTCATTATATCACCAGTGGCTATGTTTGTGAATTTTTGATAAGTTTTCATTTAAAAAAATTTTTTTAACTATTGGCTTTGTTAGAAGATTACCTTTCTATTTTCCAATAGCTGTCCTCATATATTTATATTTGTGTGTGTGTATTTCCAAATAACAATCTAAATCAATCTATGTATCTATCTATCATCTATCATCTTTCTTTCTCCTTCCTTCCTTCCTTCCTTCCTTCCTCTATCCCTCTCTTCCCCTTTCTTTCTTTTCTTTCTTTCTTTTCTTTCTTTCTTTCTTTCTTTCTTTCTTTCTTTCTTTCTTTCTTTCTTTCTTTCT